>JBBPNR010000656.1:0-19203 GCA_038091015.1 Boletus vermiculosoides
ATCACCGTCCTCTACAGCTTCGCCCGTGGCATCACTTGGCCATGTCCCACCTCCCCCTTTGCCCTCTCACGCAACTCCCGTCGTAGAATCTTACCCGAAGCACTAAAGTCCCCCACGATGAGCATCACGTGCTATAACAACGCGAGCGCCAACAAACACCAAACGACTCGCCTACCTTTTCGGAATCTGGTCAATAATGATGACACCTCCCCGTAGTTTCTTGTGCGCTGCCACCTGACCAGCGATCCATGCTTGAACTTGAAGTGAGACTTCGACGCTCTCGTGTGGTGCGATGGGGCGTGCAGGTACGATGTATGCTCTGTATACCCAATGGAACGAGTTCCAGAGGGATAGAAGACGGTGTTCGACGTACCTTGGCAACTCGGTCGCTTCTTCTTTGCTATATATCCCGACAATAGCAGCATCCACAACATCCGGATGCTGAAGAAGTAGCGCCTCGAGCTCCGCGGGTGGTACTGTACCGTATCCAATTCATCTATCAGCATTAAACGACGCGCGAACGCCACGCAAACAAACTCGCCTTGGAAACCCTATCAAGAAGAAAGAGGAGAAGAGAGGAGAAGAAGAGAAGAATGCAGGGGTGAATACCACGAAGCTGTGACTGACGTGGCTTGCATGCACTCACCTTGTACTTGATGAGCTCTTTCCGTCTGTCGATGATCGTGAGGAATCCCTCGGCGTCACTGACAGCAATATCCCCCGTCTTGAACCACCCATCAGGCATGATCGCCGATGCTGTTGCACTGGGATTATTCAAGTACCCCTGATGGTGACCCCCCAGTATGAGTGACGTGGAAGGGGCCAACCAGCGACCAAAACACACCTTCATTATCGTCGGCCCTCGGATCCACATCTCCCCCGCGCGGTCAATATCAGTAATGACCTACAACGGTACACATCAACGATCAACCAACAGCGACACACAGCACAAATGTCAGATACTAACCTCTCCCGCGTCTTCGCGGACCAGCCGAACTTCAAGGTTGGGCAGGACCCGACCGACGGAACCGATGTGCTTGTTGGCGTCGTCCGGGTGTAACAACGTGACCGTCGGGGAGGTCTCTGTGAGACCGTATGCTAACATCACGGGAAAAAAAGTGGGTGAGTGTGATGAGTAGAGTTGGTAAGTTGGTAAGTTGGTGGACACACCTTGACAGACGACAGCGTCAGCACCGACCTTTTGGAGACGCTCTCTTATGGCCACTACGAGGTCTGGCCCCAAGGGAGCAGCGGCAGAGTACATTATACGTATTGAAGCCATGTTGTACCTTTCAATGGCTATCAATAGAGGGATCAGCCCATGGAACAGACCAGACGACGTTTTGCTTTCATGACGAAGCACATAGACTTATTTAAGTCACAAAGACAAAATAAGAACACATACCCTCATAACGAGCAAGCACGACTAATATGGGTGGAACGACGAACAAAATTGTCGCCCTGTATCGTTCCACAGCCTCACAAAACCGCACTGGATCAAAACCCGCTGTGACCACCACTGGCGTACAAAGCGAGAGGGGGAAAAGTAGCAACTTGATCGCACCATAGATATGGTAATAGGGTAACGCTCCAAAAATCACGTCCGGTTGTGGACCTTTGGCGTCCCTGGGCAACGACGGTGTCAGACATGGGATCGTTCCCGGCCACGCCGGTCTCAAAATGTCAATGAGCGAGGTGAGATTGTAATGGGTCGTTTCGACGCCCTTGGGTTTGCCGGTCGTCCCAGAGGAATAACAGAGGTACAACGTCTCGTTCGATCGCTCTCCGTCAAAGCTCACCTCATGGGGAAGCTCACCCCTCCCCAGGAACGTCTCCAGTTGCGTAAGGGACGCGAACCCCGTAGATCTCGGGTCAGGTGCGCCAGTGAGCCAATGGGATGTTACCAGGACGACTCTGGAGCGGATCTCAGCTTCGGTGCAGCCAATTGACTTGAGAGCATCCTGGACGACGTGCACGAGGGTCGGGTGAACAAACACAAGGTGGGCACCGGCATTGGTGTATTGATACGCCAGCTCGGTGGAGGTATAGCCACTGTTGGCCAGTGTGGCACGGAACCCGGCGGCAGTAGCGCCATGCAAAAGGATGGGCCAGACGATGTTGTTGGGGGAGAATATGAGGATGGTAGGTGGGGCGCTGTGCTGGGTTGGGTACGTGAGGGGTGCGGGGAGGTTGTGGAGGGAATGGGCGAATTGGAGGGCGTAGGAACGGAGAGTAGCGCGGGTCAGGACTGTCCCTGTAGCCGCGTCAATGAAAGCAGGTGAGGTAGCGGGAAAGCCGCCGACGAGGCCTGGTGCATCTGGTGTGGTCCCCAGGACATGGGTGAAGATGGATCTGCGAAATAACTGCACCTTTGGGTACGGTAAGATCAGAACGACGTCGGACATGGCGGTGCGAAACGATGACAGACCTAAGCGACTTATAAACTGTTAGGTTACGATAACCCGGAACACTTACATACATGCTGTGTACTACATAGTGATGCTATGTGATTCACACGATGAATGAATGAACTAACGTCATGATATTGCGAAGTGGGTACAATAGCATAGCCATTGTATTACGTAATTACACACCGTTTGTACTTAGTTGGCAGTTCACCCTGAAGGGCAACGGTCGGGGTAGCGGTTAAGCCCCCTGACGACACTTGAGTTCCCACAGAACACCCTCCTCCCCACATGGGGACGGAGAACCAAAACTCCTAACGCCACGTCGAGTCCGTGCGCTCACTGCCAACTTGGGAGGCTTTTTGCGCGACAGTAACGGCAATGACCTGCGTTGGTCTCCGAGTTGCGGAATAGACCGTAGATCCGATATAAATCATGTCCGTACTAGGGATATGTGACAAGCTTAGCCGCGAGCGGCATTACAGCGGTTTTCAAAAGTTCGTGGAATTTGACCAAATTGTTTGGATTTTTGGGCCGTTACGTGTCATCACGTGTTCAGGACCCTGAGTGTAACTTAGCTATGTATCGGTACTACTAGTGGCTTTCTTTTTTCACATTGCCATGCCATTGCCATCCCCAATGCCAGAACCTGAGGAGAACTCAGAAATTGAACAGGTATTCTCCATGTCATTGATTGTCTATTCCAAGGTCAAGAAGATACTTCAAGGTAAAGCTACCTCAAAGGAAGAGAAGATGACGAAAATGAAGGAACTTTCGTTTGTTGTCAAGTCCTCAAACTATACTGAATTTTTGCAGAGTATGCTCAAAAAGCATGGCCAGGATGACTATGAGGTCACCACGAAGAAACATTATCCATTTAGATACACTTTACCAAAAGATAAAAGGGTATTTTTTTATTCATTTATTACACAACTTGGACTCACACTGAATGTAGACAATGTGTTGCAGATGCAATCAACGTTGATAACATTGCCAACTACAAGGAAATGGTGACAAAAATCAACAAAAGCAAGCCAGCAGCCATCAAAATCCTTGTCAACATGCAGGATATTCAGAAGCTGCCCCAAGTGCATTCTAGGTTTGAGGGCACAGCCTCAGAAGCATCTCCCAAAGCTGTTTGTAGATTTTTTATTCAATATATGATATATGAAACTAACTATTATCTAGGATAAATCTGATACTACGAAAGCTGACTGGGATAGCCACTTAGGTCAGTGACATATCATGCTTCAGCAAAAGTACAAAAATGAGCATGACAACGGGTTCACATATGTCAGGCCTCTTGGACCTATATCTCTAACAGGGCCAATGATCCTTGATTGGGCTCGCACACTTGAGGTGGGCCAAGCTACTGTACACATCCCACCCAACATTAACTCATTCAACCCCATGAATAAAGCCTTGGTCATCCATGCAAAGAGACTGCAACCGCTGCCACCGCCATCCCCAACACCTGCTGTTGACATCAACTCCCTAGCATCCGTCCTTCTGATTCAAGCCATTACAAAATTGGGGCTGTTCCCTTCCGCTGCCAGTCCAGATACTATGACTCTGGCAAGCCCATCTACACCAACTCCTCAGACACCGACTCGGCAGAGGACTGCTCACATGCCCAAGCTCATTCCTTCTTCATCCCACTTGACACATTACCTTGAGTATGCTGAGACTCACCTAGGTGTCCATCATGTGCTAACTTACAAGAGCTCACTGGAACTCAATGGTATTGGCCCAGACATCCTTCCTGATGTTGATGACAAACTACTTGCTAGTCTTGGCATTTCTGCTGGTGATGTCATTCGCTTGAAGAATGGGAGTACAGCGTGGTGGAATGGACCTGAGGCAAAGCAAAAATGAAGCAATACGGTGGCATTGAATACTAGTGATGGTCAGGCCAGTGATGAGCTGCAGGTGAAGAAAGTATTCTATAAAAAGAAATTTCACGATGGAGGGGGTATGACGTTCAGCGGGCTGCCAATGCGAGCTGATGACAGTGATACTTCAGCAAACTGGGACTATGATCTTTTTTATTTTTGTGACTCACAGAAGCAGTGGCTCTCTGTCCTGCATGGCTTTGCTGTTGATGAAAACGAACAGTAGCTAGCTCTAGTGACCAATACAACATTGTGTGTATGTTCATTACATCAATGAGGGACAAAAATGCTACAAACATAGTCTGATGTGCTATACAATGTACCCAGATGCCTGAAAGTACCCCTCTGCTTTATCAGGGGTGATGTTCTGACAAGCCCAAATGATAGACATTACAGACGAATCTTCAGACGCGTGCTGATGAAGGTAAGCCTTTGATCGATGAGAATGCTTGCTCAATGGGATTGTAGTCGGGCAAGTATGGCAGGAGGTAGATGAGCTTGCAGACTGTCTATAGTATCAGTACCAATGTTCTATATACAATCGGCACTTATGATGATCATCTTCAACCAACTGACGGAGCTGCTCACCATGATAAATGCGACAGTTGTCCATAATGAGGACACTGTGAGGACCAGGATATGGGTTCGTGAACGGCATCTGTACCAAATGATCGTAACTAACAACATGATGAAAAATAGAATAACTACCCCAAATTCCTTGATAAAATTGTAGAAATGGTCGCCATCGACAGGACCATCCACAATATCATATACAATGATTCCATTGAGGGTAATGACAGGAATGATTGAGTACCGCAAACCTCTTACAAACTGCCTCTGAACCACGCAGTGAACACCCTTGCCTGAGCACCCATATCTGCATGACAGTGTATACTCATTTTTGGCCACTTCATCAACAAACATAAGCATGCCTGCATCAGGAGCTTCTTTGGCAATGTGATTCATGTAGATCGCTCGCAACATCTCATTTCATTCATAGGCAGTGGCAGAGATGACTTTGTGACTGATGCCAAGCTGTTGGAGGGCACGATGGATGGTTGGAAGAGTGGTGTGAATGCCATGTTTGAGCCATAGCTCATCCTGCAGTTCATCGAGATAGAGCGATCTGCAATGATCCAGAAGGGTGGTAATAAAAGCAAGGTCAGCTTGACTGAGAGAATGGGGGCAGCCCACTGTGCACAAGTATTTGTGAATGTTTGAGACGACACCAAAATGCCAGTATAATTTGAGGACAAAGTAGACCAATGATTTTTTGATGCCTAGTTGGCTACTGATTTCCTTGACAGACAAACCATCGTCATGGTATAGGACAGGAATACGATGTAAAGTAAATAGTTAGTGTGTGATGTGCGAGGGGATGGTCGCCCCAAGGGGTTTGTCGTCGGGTTGTCAGTATGAAGGGTTTGCTGGACTGGCCACAGCACGTCACTGACAAATATTACTAAAAAAGGAAAAAAGCGCATGATGAAGACGAGGCGGATAGAAAAACCTGGTCAAGGATGAGGACCAGATACAAAATAAATGGCCTAGGATGAGGGCCGGAATGAATACGAATGGCCTAGGACGAGGGCCAGATACAATACGAATGAAAACGATAGGCGAGACTTGAGTGAGTGATCAACGCCCTGGGGAGAAAAACTCCATTTCCAGTCAAAATACAAGGTTTTTATAGTCCAAGGAATGCCTTAGACTCTTCTAAACTAACTAAAACACTAAATAGAAGTGTTTGAAGAGAAGGAGTAAATGCTGGACTCGTTGCTAAGTAAATGGTACCTTAATATAACTAAAAACAGATAGTCCAGATTGAAAGTGAAGTGGTCCAAGTCGGATTGAGGCTGTCCAGATAAGCAGACTTGATGGACTTGAGGCAGATAGGGCTGCCAGCAGTCTGGATAGGGTAGGATACAAACCCAAGGACTTTACAGTCCTTACAACGAGCCTTCACATTCTGGGGTGTCCAGTGTTTGGGCATAGAGCATCTTGAAGCCTGATGACGACAGTGCTGGTGAGCAAGGATGAAAACTGCCAATTGTGTTGGTTTGTTTATTTGATTTGTCAGTTACATTTGGGGTCCTGAACACGTGATGACACGTGACGGCCCAAAAATCCAAATGATTTGGTCAAATTCCACGAACTTTTGAAAACCGCTGTAAAAGAACTTCATCGGGTTTGTTGATCCATTGATCATCACAGATTAGTGTACTACCTGAACAGGCTATGAGTAGTCAGAGCAGAGCACATGCGATGAACCCAGGTTGGTTATCCCGCTCTCTCAAACGGGGTATTCCCCCCATCCTTGTTATCACCGTCCTCTACAGCTTCGCCCGTGGCACCACTTGGCCATGTCCCACCTCCCCCTTTGCCCTCTCACGCAACTCCCGTCGTAGAATCTTACCCGAAGCACTAAAGTCCCCCACGATGAGCATCACGTGCTATAACAACGCGAGCACCAACAAACACCAAACGACTCGCCTACCTTTTCGGAATCTGGTCGATAGTGATGACACCTCCCCGTAATTTCTTGTGCGCTGCCACCTGACCAGCGATCCATGCTTGGACCTGAAGTGACATTTTGGCGCTCTCGTGTGGTGTGATGGGGCGTGCAGGTACGATGTATGCTCTGTATACACAATGGAGTGAGTTTCAGCGGGATAGAAGACAGAAGAAGGGGGTATTCGGCGTACCTTGGCAACTCAGTCGCCTCTTCTTTGTCATATATCCCGATAACAGCAGCATCCACAACGTCCGGATGCTGAAGAAGTAGCGCCTCGAGCTCCGCGGGTGGTACTGCACCATATCCAATTCATTTAGCAGCATAAAATGACGCACGAACGCCATCGAAACCGACTTGCCTTGGAAACCCTATCAAGAAGAAAAGAAGAGCAAAAGAAACACGCAGGGGTGAATATCACAAAGCTATGGCTGACGTGAGCCTGCATGCACTCACCTTGTACTTGATGAGCTCTTTCCGTCTGTCGATGATCGTAAGGAATCCCTCGGCATCACTGACAGCGATGTCTCCCGTCTTGAACCACCCATCGGGCGTTATCGCCGATGCTGTTGCACTGGGATTATTCAAGTATCCCTGATGGTGACCCCCCAGTATGAGTGACGTGGAAGGGGCCAACCAGCGACCAAAACACACCTTCATTATCGTCGGCCCTCGAACCCACATCTCGCCTGCGCGGTCAATATCAGTAATGACCTACAATACCACATGCCAGGTACATATTAGCGATCGACCAATAGCAACACACAGCACAAATGTCAGATACTAACCTCTCCCGCGTCTTCGCGGACCAGTCGAACTTCAAGATTGGGCAGGACCCGACCGACGGAACCGATGTGCTTGTTGGCGTCGTCTGGGTGTAACACCGTGACCGTCGGGGATGTCTCTGTGAGACCGTATGCTACCATCACGGGGGGGAAAAGTGGATCAATGTGATGAGTAGAATTGGCAGGTCAGTGGACACACCCTGACAAATGACAGCGTCAGCACCGACTTTTTTGAGACGCTCTCTTATGGTCGCTACGAGGTCTGCCCCCAAGGGAGCAGCGCCAGAGTACATCGAACGTATTGAAGTCATGTTGTACTTTTCAATGGCTATCAATAGAGGAATCAGCCCATGGAAACAACCAGGCGAGGTTTGGCTTTCGTGATGAAACACATAGATTCAAATCACACAGAAAGAATAAGAACACATACCCTCATGACGAGCAAGCACGACTAGTATGGGTGGAACGACCAACAAAATGGTTGCCCTGTATCGTTCCACAGCCTCGCAAAACCGCATTGGATCGAATCCCGCTGTGACTACCACCGGCGTACAAAGCGAGAGGGGGAAAAACAGCAACTTGATCGCGCCATAAATATGGTAATAGGGTAATGGTCCAAAAATCACATCCGGTTGTGGACCTTTGGTGTCCCTGGGCAATGACGGTGTCAAGCACGGGGTCGTCCCCGGCCACGCTGGTCTCAGAATGTCGATGAGCGAGGTGAGATTGTAGTGGGTCGTTTCGACGCCCTTGGGTTTGCCGGTCGTCCCAGAGGAATAACAGAGGTACAACGTCTCGTTCGATCGCTCTCCATCAAAGCTCACCTCGTGGGGAAGCTCACCCCTCCCCAGGAACGTCCCCAGTTGCGTAAGGGACGCGAACCCCGTAGATCTCGGGTCAGGTGCGCCAGTGAGCCAATGGGACGTTACCAGGACGACTCTGGAGCGGATCTCAGCTTCGGTGCAGCCAATCGACTTGAGGGCATCCTGGACAACGTGCACGAGGGTCGGGTGAACAAACACAAGGTGGGCACCGGCATTGGTGTATTGATACGCCAGCTCGGTCGAGGTGTAGCCACTGTTGGCGAGCGTGGCACGGAAACCGGCGGCGGTAGCGCCATGCAAAAGGATGGGCCAGGCGATGTTATTGGGGGAGAATATGAGGATGGTAGGTGGGGCGCTGTGCTGAGTTGGGTACGTGAGGGGTACGGGGAGGTTGTGGAGGGAATGGGCGAATTGGAGGGCGTAGGAACGAAGAGTAGCGCGGGTCAGGATTGTCCCTGTAGCTGCGTCAATGAAAGCGGGCGAGGTAGCAGGGAAGCCGCCGACGAGGCCTGGTACGTCTGGGACGGTCCCCAGGAGGTGGGTGAAGATGGATCTGCGACACAATGGTACCTTTGGGTACGGTGAGATCAGAACGACGTCGGACATGGCGGTGTGAAACAACAAGGACAGACCTGAGAGTCCTACTTATAAACTGTCCAGTAAATCCGATTGGCATGTGGCAATTGGCGCCGTGTAACTGGCAACTGCTCGTCATAGCCGACCCTGAACAAATATTAAATCCTTGTGCAACGCCACCCCCGTTGTGAGATCAGTACGGGGTTGGGAGTCTGCTCTGGTTAATGTTGACGTTGAATCTTTGGACCACGACCGGCACAAGGCCAAGATTGGGTGTGCTATCATATGATACGTAACAGCTGATGGGCCCTAACTATCATTTAGAGCCCATTTCGGCCTTGCAGCTTGACGATCGGTCTATCCATCACATTCGGTCTCCTCTCTTCCCCTGCCCCCTCGCCCCTTCCCGAAAGTGCCAGCGTGTCTGTGGTCTCTTTAAATTCTGGCTTATCGGTGCGCATCGCTCACCACACCGCCCACAGTTATGTCCTTCTTCCTCTGCGTCGACTGCGGCGGATCAAAGACCTCCGCCGTCATCACCGATCACCATGGCAAAATCGTCGGCCGCGCGCTCGGTGGCCCATCCAACTTTTCCTACATGTCCGCGACTGACTTTCAAGACGCCGTCCGCACAGCCGTCTCTAACGCACTCAAGACATGCGTCTCCCCACCCTCAACCGACCCCGTACCTCTACCCGTCGCACCAGGCGTGTTCGCGTCCGCCTGGTTCGGCATCTCTGGCGTCGACTCCGCTGCAGCAGTACACAATGCTGCGACTGCCGTCGCCCCGCTCCTCAACCTCCCCTTGGGCCCACTCCTCACCGTCGCCAACGACACCCATCTCCTCGCCGCGCCACTCCGACTCCACCACGACATCGCCCACGCCGTGACAGCCATCGCCGGCACCGGCTCTTGCGTCGTCTCCTTCACCCAGGACGTATCCGGGTCCCTGATTGAACTCGCGCGGACAGGCGGCTGGGGTTGGATTCTCGGTGACGAGGGGGGTGGTTTTCATGTCGGTCGGGAGACGATGCGGTTGATGATGCACGATCTGGCGTGTCATTCGCTGGGAATGATACCGGCCCCGAGGAGTGACCTTAAGGAAAAGGTGCTCGCGCGGTTTGGTATCACCGGGGAGGAGAACGCGGCTGAGGTGCTCCCCGTGATACATATCCCTGAGTCACATCCCCAGAGCTCCGACACGTCTGCCTCCGCGCCCGCGCCCGGAATACCCCCATACCAGCAGGTCGCGCGCGAGAAACGTCTCTCGCAGCTCAGTCCATTGGTGTTCGAAGCGGCGTTCGAAGAAGGCGACGAGTTTGCATTGAGGGTACTAAGGAAGTGTGCTGGCGCGCTCGCGGATCAAATAGCGATGTTGTGCCTGACGCCGGGGGAAGATGTTGCGCTGAAACCGAGGGGCGTCAGGTCGGAGGAGGCGATCTTGTGTTTCGGGGGCAGTTTGGTGGGAGTTGCGGCGTACAGGGAGCTCGTGTTGGATGAACTCAGGAAACGAGGGTGTGTCTTTCGGTATGTCGAGTATGTCGACGACGCGGCGGCCGTTGGAGCAGTTGGTTTAGCGGCACTGGGGAGGTTGAATACGTGAACTTACATATTGATTTCCGGGTCTACTACCAAGTCCCTTTATTGCCTGCCCTAGTTCAACATTCCCACGCCGTTCCCCAGTATGAAAGCAAACAAACCCGCTTTTTATATTTTTCTCTGTGCGGCGACACGGCCAAACTTTTCCCCATGTTGCTCATAGCTGCGCAATGTTCACGCGGCTGTTCGAGTGTCAGGCCGTGTTCCGAGCAATTTGGACGTCTTAGCACCCATTTATCGCGTCTTCGAGTCCTTCGGGAACAAGAAGAGGGGAAGGGTCGGTGGTTCCGTACATGACATCCATTCTCTCGTCGTTCTTTTCGTTTTCTGATAATGGCGCTCTTTCTTATATGCAGTGTTGTTGAAACTGTAAACTAGCATGCCAGGTTGCGGAAAACATGATTCCTTGTGCATTCGTAAATGCATGATGCTTGGAAACTAGACCATCAATGGCCTGGGGCCGACATTCCAATGATCGCTTTCGTAGTGTCTCCACCTGGTTCGATGCATGTCCAACTCGAACGCGCTCAGCATACTCTTTCTTTGGTTCAGTACCCTAACTTTTGGGCCAAATGTGCATGTTCTAATATAACCGACAAAGTATGTTGTTATCCCATCTCATAATCAAGCAAAATGGTTTGCTGGTGGCGTGTTTCAGGGATGTTCGACGAAGAGAAGAATGGTATGGGGTGCGGGACGCTCGGTGCAATCGAAGGATTATTGGACGGCTAGCTCTGGCTCTCCGAAGCATTCCTTTTTTTTTCTGGGCCGAAGCGACGGGTGGTATACTTCTGGGGCATGCATGAATTTCGTGCGAGGGCTGCGCGGCGCACAGTCTAACAGTGGAATGATAGTCGCCCAGAGTGGCCGAATTGCAAATGTCAACCCGCGTAAGAGATCCCAGCCTGACCGACATGGCTATTGTGCGACTGTGATGTGCAGTCCTCACTCCAGTGAGTGATGTTAAAGTTAACATGAACCATCAAATAAACAATCGAGTAAGATACACTTGCAATTAACCAACGCAACGTTGGAAGATTGTTTGTTAACGGCACGCAGCGACCTGTACAGTACTTTTCTTTTATATATCAAGACGGTCTTATGCTATATTTGCGCTGAAGAACAAACAAAATCTGGTCAACGAAAGACATGACTTTGCAAAAGGAGAGACCAGAACACGTACCTCTCCTCAAAGGGGCAGTTCGAGAACTCGCGTTCGAGATTGGAGTACTCATCCAACCACTTTTCCAGGATATGGATGAATTCTGCATGCGATACTTCGGTGCGCGATCGCTTAGCGGCTGTGTAGAGCGTGCTATTCCGGAACAAGCTGAAAGCAGCCCCAAGGAGATGCATAATCGGCCGGTGCAAGCCCTTTGGCCAATTGTTCACCAGACATTCCTCGAATTCGGCGCTTTGAAGGATGCTCTTTACGCCACTGGGATCCGTGATAGTGGAATGCTTTTGTTTGGCTATATTCTTCGGATTTCCATCCGCCCAATCGGCATACTCTGTTGGCCAGTTTCTCACATGGGAAAGACGACCAGAACCGATGGACTGAACAAACCCAGCCTCGTCGGCTTGACGCAACTCCATGACGGAAAGTGGGCCTGCATAGGAGAAAAAGAAGAGGAAAAGCACATAGAGGAATGATTCCACATCGTCGAAATGTGTGTGCTTCTCACCCCAAAGGACATTATAGGAAATATAAGGAAACGTCCCCTTGAAGCTGTGTGAGCTCAACAATACCAGATTTATGGAGCATGCTTACAGTTCGCAGCCCTTTGGTGGGCTCAGTCTCGCCCGGTTCGAGAGGGCTGGAATGCCGCTGCTCGGCGGCTGAGCTATACGGGTCTCGAGGTTGAGGCGGTGAGGGCAGTGTTGGTGTCTCGGCCTCTTGTAAAATGGCCATGTCGAAGTCGATCAAATACCCTCGCTCGTGTCCGGGGCGAAGCCCGAGAACGATGTTGTTCTCGCTGATATCACGGTGCAGAATCTCAATCTTTGTAAGATATTCGTGCCCTTGAATGCCGTCGTATCAACATATCATGTCATCCATCACAGCGCAAGAACAACACATACCTAACAATGCGCCGCGTAGTCCTCGTACGAAATCATGCACGCCCCAGAAGTACTTCACCGGACGCTTCAACTCGGAGGTAGAAACACTCAGCACCCGATTTTCAACGCGCAGTTTCGCGATCTGATCATCGAGAAAGCCCCTGATCGCACCAAGGGTTGTGCACGTCTTGCCGTCCCTCTCTGCCTTGAACGTCCTGATTTCGTGTCAGTACACCGTTTCCCGGATTGGACGAGAATGCATACCTGAGTGGTACAATCACGTTAGGATGAGCTTTGTTCTCCCCCAATTTTCTCAAAACTGCTTCCTGGTCCGCCATCCGCTCGAGATCTTGCCACGACATTTTCAAAGCCAGCAACTTGTCCTTGTCTTCGAGATCAATCACGCAGAATACCGTCGTTCCTCGTCCACGGATCGAACTCGAAGTAAACAAGATCCCGACGCACTCGTGACCGTACACGCGTAACGGGAAAAACACCACTCGCTCCTCTTTTTTGACTACGGTTTCAACAGTCTTGCGTTTCTTTCGCCTGGTTTCTTCACGACCATCGTCTTCGAGCTCGGAGTAAGCTCTTTTCGAGGACGTGGAAGAGGCTGCAATTGCCTGCTGCCGGAGAGCCACCGAAGCATGGCGGGAAGAGTTGGGACGGGCATGTGATGCAGTCGAGGAACTGCGGGGGCGAGAAGATCTGGGAGGGGCCTTGGATGCGGCCGAAGCACTGCGAATACGAGAAGACATGGAACGCGCCTCCGACGTAGCCCGAGAGACAGCAGCATCAGAAGACGGCATTGTCACAGACTCCACATCCGTTTTCCTTGTTAGGTGAGAGGCAGTGGCCGAAGATGATACATTCGACGCCCCGGTATGGTAAGTAGTATTATTGACCTCGCAGGTCCGCGCTTCGTTCCCGAGTTGAATGTCTGGATTGTGGCCTAAGTCAAACTCATCTGCCAATGCGAGACCAAGCAAAATCCGGATGAACTCGATGCAACCACGACCATCCGCGAGTATCAGCTCTAGACGTTCTGTCCCGCTACCCTCTCCACGCAACAACACCGCCTTATCCTTGGTGATCGTCAGCGCGAGTACATAGTAAACCCACGGCTGCGCGCGTTTCAAGCCCCGCGCGTACCGCTGCACCTGCTCGAGGCCTGCAGCCAGGTCCTTGTTCTTCGCCTCGCCGACGAGTCGCGAGGCAGTAAAGTTGATATATCTCGGGTCGACGGTCTTGAAGTTGTCTGAGAATGCGGAGCTGGGCAACAAAACAAAGTCGGGTCGCATGTCCTCGCCGTCTGGTTCATACGATAGCGCCATAGCATGCCTTTTGTCCTTTGGAACCGCGAAGCGATGGCGCAACTGTGCGTCCGCTTTGGCGAGCTTGGGCTTCGCGAAATTGAAAGCGTGATCGGTGACCTCGTTGAGGAACGAAACCAGTTCATCCTCATTGATGGGCTCCCTAGGGAAAGTGTTCCACCTGAATGAATATGTCTTCGTTTTCTGCTTCCCCTTCCTCTTTGTCTCTGTTTGATTCCCCTTCCCCGTCGTATCCGTAGACGATGATTCGGGCTCCCCGCTCTTGTTTTCGGTACCCGGTTGAATGCAATCGTGCATATCGGCATCCTCGAGCGCTAGCTGAAGGGCACTTTGAACGTCATCGGAGTTCGGGTCGAGGGCGACCTTGACGTCGTTATTGTATCGCGGAGCAGACCCTTCGAAAACCTCGACGAGTCCGTCATCGATGAGTTTGCGAAGAATATCTCTTGCCAAATCGATCGAAATTATGTGGCCAAACACATGATCCGCGAGATCATGCATCAGGATCCGTGCCTTTGCCAATTCGTGGTTAATCGCTGCGTCCACGGTGGTGCGCGTGTGGGATTGGCCTGGCTGTCTGTTGGAAGCAGCCTGTTTCATGGGAGACGGGTGATTCTTGGTGCGGACGGGCACAACAATGTTGCCGTGCTCGCGTGGCTGTTTATCGCCCATATTTCGCTGGAGTCGAAGCCACAGAGTGAGAAGGGGAGGGCTCGAAGCAACAAGTCAAACGTACGATTATAGTTCGCACGATTCTCGCGCGTGGTTCTTCTTTTTTTGAAGAATTGGCGGCATTAGCAGGGTTCGTCAACGTCGTAGTGGCCATAACGCGAATGAAAGAACACGGAATGATAATGATGAGTGTTTCTGAGTGGCGGTTGGAAAGAAAATAAGGGTCTTACTGTCACAGGAACAGGCTTAGTTCGCGTCTTATATCCACCCAACACTGTGTGGACGTGTGCCTGCTCGTCGGCGTTGATTGTCCTTGATGGACGAACAATAGAGTCTGGTGTGGAACAGGTCTCTGCCATGGATGTTATCCGATCACGCGTCCACAATCCAATTACCTGGTTTGGAAATGGCGCCCCTGAGAGCTGTGCGCACCAGCAACTTCAAATTCAAAGTGCTCTAACGATGTGACACAACAGAAATTCCCATTCAGTGGGGCACTAATTCGACCTCGAGTCTGGACCAATGAGCATATTCAGATACGGTCTCCATATCGTAATGGCCTACAAAGCTTACTCCTACTACATGTCAGTGACGTGCGATGCGCGCACGCGACTCGATGTTGTGCCCCCTCCGACATGTCGCGTTTAGATCTGAGGTTCCATGGCAAGCCCTGTGTTCCCTGCGTAATGATGGGGTACTGTGTGTTGAACAAGAAGTCCAGGACGACGCATGAGTGGCTAGTCCTGTTCGTGGGTATCTGTATTACCTCAATTGCTTGTTGATCAAGAATGTCATTGAAATCGTGCATATGATGATCGATTCGTAGTTGGTGTGTTTCAAGGGTAAGAGAACACTCGAAGTCGGAGCCCGTATAATCAACAGGGGGGACGCTTCAAGTATTCTGTGAGTCATGACATTGACAAACCATGAGTTTTACCAATATGCAATCGCCTGACTTCGACTTGAGTGCTGCAGCGAGGTCAGTAAGCTCCGTGCAAATCTTGGTACACGCGGTCACCAAAGAAGACTCTAGTTGACTGCTGTACGAGCTCACGATGCACTCCGTAATGATAATAATATTTGATCAAGTCTGGTTACATTTAGGGGTAGTATTTCCAAACCGAGTAACATGTTGCGGAAGCGTCCAACTTGATGTCCACATGAGCCATTCCACATCAGACCCCATTGTCTGTCCATCAAAGAACAATCAGTGCCGACAGGCGGGCACGCATCCACAGCGCGTAGGCTTGATATAAGACGTGGGCTAAGCTTGCTCTTGTGACTGTAAGAGCCGTTTTTTCCAACTACCACTCAGAAACGCTCACCATTCCTACCTTGTGTCCTTTCACTTCGCACAATGACCACTACAACGTTGATGACGCCTGGTAATGCCCTTAACGCCGAAACAGACGCGTCGCAGTACGCTAGAATCGTGAACATAGTCGTACGCTGGTTGCTTGTTTTACTTGATCTGTCCTCCCATCTCACATTGCTACACTTTCAGCGAAATATGACTGATTGCAAATACAGCGAAGACAGCAGGGTGGTCGTGCCTGTACGCACGATAAGTAACCCCTCTCCTCCAAAAAAGTCAGCGTCCAATCGACACCCGGGCCAGACACATACGCGCACTCCGGTAGACGAAGCGATTGCCCACGAGCTGGCCAAGGCACGATACCTCATGCATGACCTCGCCGACCACGTTTTGGGACACATAGTGTCGACCGAGTTGGCAAGGGATATTTTACGCCAATTGGTCGACGATAGGGTGGTTCAAGTTTGCGAAGGGACTGGCCCTCATAACAGCGACGGTTCCAAGATCTTCCTCGACCCGAACTCCGATGCCGTTCAATTGGCCATTCAGCAGGCGTTTGAGGACGCTGATGAGCGCGACTGCATCAAACCGGATAACGAAGGCAATGGCGATGAGCTGGAATCCTCGTCTACCGACACGAAGGGGAAGGGGAAGGGGAAGCAGAAAATGAAGACATACTCATTCAGGTGGATCACGTTCCCCGCCGAACCCCTCAGTGAAGACCAACTCGTCTCGTTCCTCAATAACATCACCGATCGTGCTTACACATTCGCGAAGCCCAAGCTCACGGTCGCGAACCCGAGGTTGCGCCATCGCTTCGCAGCTCCCGAGGACAAACATCATGCTATTCCGTTATCATACGAACCAGACGGAGAGGACATGCGACCCGACTTCCTCCTGTTGCCCATCGAAGCGTTCAAGGATGGCTTCAAGACGGTCGATCCCAGGTATATAAACTTCACGGCTTCGCGCCTCATTGGCGAGTCGAAGAACAAGGACCTGGCCGCGGGGGTCGAACAGATGCAACGGTACGCACGAGGATTGAAACGTGCGCAGCCATGGGTACATTATGTGCTCGGGATGACGATCACAAAGGATAAGGCGGTGTTCTTGCGTGGAGAGGGTAGCGGGACAGAACGTCTGGAGCTGATGCTTGGGGATGGTCGTGGCTGCATCGAGTTCATACGGATCCTGCTTGGTCTCGCTTTGGCGGATAAGGTCGACCTAGGCCACAATCCAGACGTGGTGGTGGAAGGGAAAGAGCAGGCTTGCGCGGCCAGCAATGTTACCCACCATTCGGCCGCATCGAACGCAGCAACCTCGAAAGCTACCTTACGACAGACCAAGGAAAGCCAGGTGTATTCGGTTCCAAATCCTCCTTCACGAGTGGCAATCTCCAAAGCTGGATCTCGCGCCCGCAGTGCTTCGGCTACTCTCTGCCAGCGTGCAATTGCATCTTCAACATCCTCAAAGAGGGTTCACTCCGAAATCGCGGATAACAGCGACGACGGGACGCGATCGAAGAAATGCAGGACCGAGGAGAGCGTCGTCAAGGAAGTGAATCGTTTCGTCTTCTTCCCTGTCGCGGTGTATGGTTACGAATGCATGGGGATCCTGTTCACGGCCAGCTCGATTCGTGGAAGGGGAACGACGGTGTTCTGTGTCGTGGATCTCAAGGATAAAAACAAGCTTCTGGCGTTGAAAATGGCGTGGCAAGATCTCGGGCGTGTTGCGGCACAGGATGCGGTCATGGAACATCTGATGGGCAACGAACCTCACCCTAACTTGATCGTGCCGCTCAAGTATGCTATTCTATCCAGTTTAGTAAATGTTCCACTGACGCGTATTCAGGACGTTCAAGGTAGAGAGGAATGGCAAGACGTGTACGACGCTTGGTGCCATCCGAGGCTTCAGTGATGAACAGATCGGGAACCTGCGCGTTGAAAACCGTGTGCTGACGGTCTCTATCTCCGAGTTGAAGCGCCCGGTAAAGTACTTTTGGGGCGTGCATGACTTTGTACGAGGATTACGTGGTGCACTGTTAGGTAGGTTTATCCCTTCCACTGTCGTGACTGGAATGGTATGTTGATGCGAGGGCATTCAAGGGCACGAATATCTTACGACGATCGGTATTCTGCACCGCGACATCAGCGAGAACAACATCGTTCTCGGTCTTCGTTCCACAGACGAGCGAGGGTACCTGATCGACCTCGACATGGCTATCCTGCAGAAAGCCGAGGAGCCTACGCCAGCTATATCAGCCACACCTCCAGACACATTTCTCCGACGCGCCGCGCAGAAACCTTCCGCTCCTGCCCAACCGAATGACAAGAAACCTGAACCTATCAAAGGGCTACGAACCGTATGTGCTCTACACTCCCCAGTCGTTATCAATTAACCAGCATAGCAGGGAACTTTTCCTTACATTTCCTACAACGTGCTGCGGGGCGGCAGGCACACGCACTTTGATGACGTCGAGTCCTTCCTCTACGTGCTTTTGTTGTTCTTTTTCTCCTATGCAGGGCCACTTTCCGATACGGAGTTGCGTAAAGCTGATGAAAATGGGTTTGTTCAGGCTATTGGGTCTGGGCGACCATCCCATATGAGAAATTGGCCCCAAGAGTATGCTGATTGGGCGGATGGCAACCCGCGGCACATAGGCAAGCAAAAGCACGCCACCATCGCGCACCCCGATGTCGTTGAGAGCGTCGAATTCATGCATTGTCTGCAGACTAATTGGCCAAAGGAGTTGCACGACCCGATATGCGATCTGATTGAAGATTCTTTTATCATATTCTGGCATAGCACGCTGCGTACAGCAGCTAGCAGGTCACGAACGGAAGTCTCACACGCTGAATTCATACACACGCTGGACAAGTGGTTGGACAAGTACTCTGACCTGGAAGATCAGTTCTCGAACTGCCCTTTCAAGCAAGGTATGTTTATGGTTTCCTTCCCAAAGGGACATCCTTTTCTCACTATATTTCATGTTTTCTTCACTAGCATGTAGAACAGAGTCGTCGTGATGGATTCTAGGATGGATGGGTTGTTTCAAACTGTCCCTCTGTTGCGTGGATTGTAGTTTTTTGGAACATTGGTATTAGCTCATCGCATAGACTCTTGCTGGCGACCTTTCAATATCGTAATTCCTGCTCTGTTGTCGGGAGAATGGGACCGTGGTTGTGCCTGGCAGAAGGAGACTCGCGGTGCCGTCGAAGTCACCTATCA
>JBBPNR010000657.1:0-19195 GCA_038091015.1 Boletus vermiculosoides
GAGCTGGACCTCTGTCAACGCCTTGTTTCAGCCATCATACCCTGAGCTCGGAGGTAATCTAAACCTGGCGACATACCTGACAAGGATTTGACATATGCAAGAAATAGTGACGACGGGAAATTTGAGAAATGTGTTATCCTGCATGATACCTGAAGAAGCGACAACCCTGGAGCCGATATACATAAACTGACAGACACTGGAACGACTGGATGACGACTGACCCCAATAGTATTTCGTCTTGTAAAAAACACGTTGATTAACGTGAACACGACCGTCAGTCAGGGAAGCGACCAGGTGTAAAAGAAGTACACCGTACGGTATGGCGGGGGGAGGGGGGAAGAAGAGAGCGGAAGATGACATCCACACCAGAGGGACCACTTATAACCTTCTTCTGGTGTCTCACCCACAAGCCTATACGTGGAGATCCGGTGTGGTGGAGCCTTCCAATCCGCCAAGGATTCGGCACGCCTTCGACAATGACAACAACAACTTCAGGGTAACACCGGGGCCTTCGCTTGTAGATCACTGCCCGTGTATTGACATGACCATGATCGTGGAAAGCCCAAGTAGTGACGCTGATAAGATATGGTACGCTCTCCCACCGTCATCTTGAGTCTTGAACGTGATACATACATTCTGACTACGTGTCGCGAGCTTGAAAGGGTCCGTTGTCTTGACAAGATCTGCATGTGCCAGTCCGTTTTCGGGAAGTTTGATTGTTCACAATCACGTGCCAGAACTTGCGTTTTCTGACTTTGAACCCACTCGACAGTCATCGTATGTAGCGCCCGGAACCTGGATGCTCACGCTTGGATTGTAGTACACATTCTGCCACACCACCAGCAACACGGTGCGCGTTCACCCGTCATCAGCAAACGCTTGCGCTAGTTCACTCTATGGAACTCGGAATTCTCCAGATCGTGGAGGCGCGAAGTTCAGCATAGGTCCGGCATGCCTTGATAGTTCAACTCGCTTTCGGGCCTGTGAACCACACTTGACACTAGTTTCCAGAGCGAGCGTCAGTCGATGGAAGCCGCTAGGTCTCTCTCCCGTCGGCGGAGGTGTGGAAACATGCTACCAATGAGCACCAGTATTTCTTCTCACGGGCACCTACCTTGGCAAGGCATCCATACTCGAATGCAGAAGCCTAGTGTGTTCGGATCACAGAAACGAGGATCGGGAACGCGGAAGCTGAGCAGTGGTGGTGTACGACCAACTCGCTTCCGCAAAGTCCGCGCTTTACCCGAGGTTGTTGAAAACCCGTGGAATCCAGCTCACTGTAGTTCCGCGCTATCTGAACTCACCATCCGGGATGGTCTCCATGGACACTGGCGGGTTGGCCAACGAGGTGAGCGTGGCTACGAAGTGGGGACGACATCGACGCTGAGCACTGATTATGGTTCTTGTACGCCCGGATTCAGGTATGCTTCGTGATCCTAATTGATGATGGTGCAGATGATACCCACAGACATGGATTCCGAAGGTCACCGCAACTACTCCGATAATCAACGAGTACGATAGGATGAGATGAACGACATCTCAGCATGGTTAACGCATTGAACATAGACTCGGGGCACTACTCAAGAGTGTCTAGCAGATCGTATGGCTATGACTTCCTCAGCCTCAACCTCAGCCTCAGCCTCTCGAACTGTTTCCGTCAGTCATCCCCAACGCTATATGGACCTGTAATAACCCGGTCTGCAGAAGACACGCAGCACAAACTTCATGACGCTACCCGTCTGCAACATTCCGTTGCACGTCGACTATGTTTAGCTCTCTGCTAGGGGGTTTTCAACTCTGACCTCCAATCGGACTCGGTTACTTATAATCAAGGGTGTTGATATTACACACAGCGCAGAAAAAGCGGACAATCAACACGGTTGTCGACCAGTACCATAACTAATGTAGAGTGCATCGCAACACGCGCAATCATTACTACATAAAATTAAACCATTCACTCTCAGGCTGAGTGCAAGGATGTTAGTCCATTGAGAGCGAAATATAACGTGAACGACCTTACCAGCGACTTCTAGCTTGTCGAGTAGACAGTAGTGTAGCACATGCTTGCGGGAATATCCGCGAGGATGTAGACATATCTTTCTGGAGCATTCGGCTTAAGGTGTCTAGGCACATTTGTGGTTCCTCAGTGCCGAAGTCTAGCATCGAATGTAGGGCGACCCGGAAGGGATGATTTGCCAAAGATACACTCGCAGGCAATCGAAATTCATTGCATCTCTCCTTCGAGCTGAAAATGAGAGCGTTGGACGCCGCACAGGTCCTTACAATCGGGGTGCTCGTTGGTAGCAGCGACGACCGGGTGTCATGCGGTCGCAATTCTGAGGAAAACCTTGCGAGAACGCTCCACGGGGCTGCGACGAGCAAGGGGAGTTAGTGAGTTCTTAAGCGCTAGCCTTCCGACTGTGCATTTGCCTCGAACAGCCTCACATGCATGCCGTCGGAAACCGCCCACCCAATGTCCCTTCATATGTGTATGTGTGGACGCCGTACACAATGCCCGAATCCATCCCAGCGCTCGCTGGCATACTTGATCGACCTCGCGGGCAAGGCCCTCATCAAGAAGGCTTGAGTACTGATGGCTTGATAACATAGACCCTCGTGAGATCGACGGGATCCATTAGCAACATAGCAGTTGTAATGTCCGATGAGCTCGGAGACGTAGAGATCTAGATCACAAATATGCAGGTAAGGTATGAAATAGTAGTAAGCTCCTGATTATCGGACCATACCGAACAGCAAAAATCCCTCGTGCTGCTGACAAAACGGATACGTACCTGAGTATTCCTTGTGATTCGGATGCTCGGCCCAGAAAAAACGAAAGGCGTCAAATGGGGGAAGAGCGAGTAGTCGGAACAATCCAGGTTCCAAGTCCATCGACACTTCTGAGATGTCAGGCATGTATGGGTGTGCAGGCCTGAATGTTTTTGACAGCTGGAGACCGATCAAGCTTCAAGTAAAATATAAAGAGTGCGCGCGGCCTTCCGGAATCCGCAAGTGGCCGATTATCGACCCCGACCCGACCCGTAATTAAGGATGAAAGTCAGTGCCTTGGGCGGCATGGATGATATTCAAATCTCTATGCCTTTCGCAGTTGTACTGGGATGAAGTTGGATGTTGCTCTCCGGATCTTGGCACATCCGAGTCACTGTACAATGCACCCGAAATCAGTGGCGGTACAAATATGGCTAAGACCGACGCCTGATGGGCTTTACGGTCTGCCTTGTGGCAGCGCATTATACACGCCGGTTACCAGAGCTGTCTAGTTCCAAGACAAGCTAAGTGGAGCACAGTGATCGGATCTAGGGAATGTGCGGTGTGGAGTGAAGTCATATCAGGTGTTACAGGGTAGAGCGTCATGTGGACGTCGTTCCCGCTAATGCTCGTAAACACTTGGCGCCCCTTGGATTGTGATTAAATATACCTGCGAGCGAGCCTGGGAATGGTATGTTTGGTCGTGTGCCGGGCGTGGGCCGCGGATTTGGATCATCAGATTTGAACCCAAGGCCTATGGACGCTCTATGTCCGCATCCTTCACAATACCAAAGTGCACGGTAAAAGCACTGCTACCCGTCAAGCACGTTGAGCGCCGCTGATCGTCGTACTGTCGCAGGCGAAGGGACACAGCGTGGTGTGGCGGCAATCAACAGGTATCAAAAGGGGAGGCTAATCACGTGATTGGGACCGTAACTGAGTGGAAGCGGGGCTAAGAGCCGGCATCTCCACTCTGCTTTAAAACCGTGGACGTCCCTTCTCTTAACGGTCCCCACCAACTTGCAGCTCCTCTTTGGATGGGCTGATCTCTCATTCAACCGTGTATCGTCCTCTGACCACTTGTCTATTCCTTTCAGTGAACTCTGCAGCCCTGGCACCCCTACGCCCTGGCAGACGTATGTTACCCAGTCCACAAGCCTCTTTTCGATAAGCAGCCCTGAACCACACATCTTTCTCAATCTCAAATCATCCTCATACACTTCTCCCACTCATCCGCTGTCATCATGAGTGCTGCGTTCCGTATCTCATCCCAGCTTTGGGAAAAGATCCACCATTTCGCGTCCTTTCCACAGACCGGAGGTCAGTTATTCGTTCTGTTCTCTTCGTTGTTATTCTTTTCTGTGTGCTGCCGCCCCTCCTGTCTGGCCGGATCTCAGCCCTGATTATGAATTCGGGATCCTCCGCGGACATCGGGCCGGTGGGCGAAGTTACCCGAGGTCTCCGAACTCAAAGGTCTTGACATCTACTTGGATTATTTGCTTTGAAACGTGTCGATCTTTATCCACTTCCATGCCTTGTTCTATCGTTCTCGTGATACTGATCGTGATCTTATGCTACAGTGTCCCTCCGACAGATGGTTCTCTTTGGTCAGCATCCCAGTCAAGGTACTCTTCTGAAAGCCAGTCAGTTTTTAGTTGGTAAGTTGCCCATCTTGAATTCGATGCACTCACTTGTCGAGTTGTTTTACCGTAACTAATGCATATTCCCTTTCCTCCCTACCATTCTGCTTATATAACGTGATCTATACGCAGAGGAACTTCCGGTCCGCCTCGCCCATCGCGTCAAAGAGCTTGATGAACTTCCATATAACTTAAGCGACATGCCTTCCATACGTAAAGTTAAGAACTGGTATGCGCAGAGTTTCGAGGTGGGTTTTCGATCCTTTAATCTATCCATTTTGAATTTCCTCGACCTCAATTATTAACATCACGTTTCATCACTGCCGCAGGAATTGATTAATTTTCCGTCCCTTTCCCTGTCTCCTGCTGCCCGACAGTCACTATTTGCACGTTCGGAAAAGGAGGACATGAATATATACCTTCCGAAGAGTGTCCCTAATCCGTCCCTTATCACCTCCTACCTTGATGGAGACGGTGCTGCCAGTGGCTTAGCATATGGTGAGAAGGAGGGCGTCGTGTATGGGAGCAAGGTTGGAAATGGAACCTACAAGGGGAACGGAAATGGTGGTGGGAGTGGTAATGGGGTATGTGGGCTTCGAAATGGGAACATCAAACTGCGTGTCCCAGTCGAACGAAGGTTGGTGTCTTCGCTGTACAATTTCCGTTTCTGATTCCCGCGGTCCCACATAGATACTACGCCCAAACCCCTTCCCACGCCTACCCACCTGAAGTCCACGACTTCAACGCCCGATTTACAAAGACGCTGGAAGCTATCAAGCGCAGACATGATCCCACGGTAACTACTGTTGCTCAGGGCGTGTTAGAGTGGCAGAGGGCAAGGGGAATTAAATCAGGTATGGGAGTGGGCTTGCCCGCCTATGGGCAAAGTGGAGGTGAAGTACAGGCGTGGTTGGATAGGTTTTATATGTCGCGCATCGGGATACGGTTCTTGATCGGACAACGTGAGTGTTTCATTTCATGGGTTTCGTTCGCCTTGTTGACTCGGGTTAAGATGTGGCGTTGAACACCCAACAACCACACAAGGATTACGTGGGCATTATCTGTACCCAAGCCGTGAGTTCTGAGTTATCTTCGCTTGTCGTTTTCTTGTCTCACGGTAGCCTGCTCATATACGTCTCTCATTTAACAGAACGTACACGATATCCTGCAGGAAGCCATCGAGAATGCCCGGTTCGTTTGTGAGGAACATTATGCGATGTTCCGAGGACCGCCCGTACAACTCATTTGCCCTCCTGACCTGACGTTCGCATATGTACCGGGACATCTATCCCACATCATTTTTGAATTGCTCAAGAATTCGCTGAGAGCTGTTGTAGAGAGGTTCGGGCCAGAGTACGAAGAGCGGATCGTCGAAGGCTCTTCCTCGGGTGAGAGCAGTGGTGGATATCCCCCAATCAAAGTGATCGTGGTTGAGGGGAGAGAGGACATCACGATCAAGATCTCGGACGAGGGAGGTGGTATTCCGCGGAGTGCTATTCCGCTCATTTGGACATACATGTACACGACCATGGCGGGTCAAAGTATCGATCAAGACTTTCAGGTAAGGATATCTTGGATTCATCGGAGAAGGGTCATGGGCTGATCTCATTTTGACAGGCGGGCGACTTTCAAGCGCCGATGGCAGGTTTCGGATATGGCCTACCGCTCTCTCGACTGGTGCGTCATCCATGAGGTTCTTTTCACGTGTTATGATCTCACCCGTGATCTGGTTGTTATGTTTGGATAGTATGCGAGGTATTTCGGTGGCGATTTACGCCTTATCTCGATGGATGGCTTCGGCACGGACGTGTATATTCATCTGAACAAACTCTCGAGTAGTCGGGAGCCGTTGCCTTGATTGGGTCTAGGGTCAGGCAGACGTGCCATACGTTTTGTCACTCAGCATCCTACTGATAAGCAAAATGATCGCTCTGAAGCTAGAGACAGCAGTGGGGCGCGAGGTCTGGTACCCAGATAACACAAGTACTGTAGTGTATGTACCTGTACCGTATCGGAGGAGATACGGTATGTCGTTGACGTTCGTTTTAGATTTTTGTAATCCTTATTGTACCATGCCATGCAAGCTAATCTATGTATTACATAATATTGTGACTCCCTCTCGACCCCTCATATTTGGCGCTATTTGGCATGGCTGTCAACTGCAATGCGGCGCGGTTTCGTGTGCATAGAATTGAGTGTAGCCATTTCAAGCTGATTGGCTTCGTGACATGGACTCGCCAAAACGTGCTGGATCACCTTCCTCTTCCTCTGAAACGAAACGCATAAAGCTTACAGTTCCGCCAGGCCAGCAATCACAAGGCGCTTCCCCCGTTGACCCCGAAAATGCACCCGGAAAGCGCTCAGAACTCGACCCCATCCAAGGCGGTGAGATTGGTAACATACCCAACGACCCAGACGGTGGAGGAGGAGGAACGAGTGGAGAAGGCGCCACAGGAGAGGTGCGGGTGCTGAAAGAGGGCGAAGGGGAAGAGGATGCAGGCGACGTGTCAATGGGTGAGGTCGTCGATGAAGACGTCGAGTCGGGGGACGAAGGCGACGACGAAGACCCCGCCCAACTCGAAGTAACGCGGTTGAAACTCGAGGAACAAGCCCGGAAATACCTCGCAGCGCAGACGCACGACGTCATCATCCCTTCTTATTCGGCTTGGTTCGACATGTCGACCATTCATCCCGTGGAGCGTCGTGCGCTCCCAGAATTTTTCAATTCGAGGAATCGGTCCAAGACACCTTCGATTTATAAAGAGTACCGCGACTTTATGATTAACACGTATCGTCTTCGGCCGACAGAGTACTTGACGGTGACGGCCTGTCGACGGAACTTGGCTGGCGATGTCTGTGCCATTATGCGCGTCCACGCGTTCCTTGAGCAGTGGGGACTCATCAACTATCAGGTGTGCTCTTTTTGCAGTCTTGATGTCTTGTATGTGCCAACCAATCGGGTTTTCTAAGATCGACCCAGAACAAAGACCCGCGGCACTTGTCCCTCCATTCACGGGTCATTTCCGCGTCATCCTCGACACCCCTCGTGGGCTTCAGTCTCTCCATCCCGGAACACGCCCTTCTGGCACCCACCTCGCTGCCAATGGCGTGCCAAAAAATCAGATGGCGTCCGCATCGCTCGGCGCTACATCCGCTACCCTCAGTTCCACCGCAACATCCGCTTCCCTCGAACTCCGCAATTCCATTTACCAAACCACCTCTAAAGCCTCCCGAGAACTAAAACCCGCCGAAGCCAAGACACTCGCAAACGGCATCTCTCCGAATGCCAAAGGAAACATGTCGTACCAATGTGATACCTGCGGGACCGACTGTACCGCACTACGGTATCACAGTCTGAAGGTCAAAGACTTTGAGCTCTGTGCGTCGTGCTATCTCGATGGGCGGTTCCCCTCCACCATGTTCAGTGGCGACTTTGTGAAGTTGACCGCTGCACCGCCTGGCGTTGGCCATGGGGCAGATGACGAATGGACGGATCAGGAGGTGTTGTTACTTCTGGAGGGTATCGAGATGTATGATGATGATTGGACCGCTATCGAGGATCACGTCGGGACGCGCACGGCACAACAATGTATACGCAAATTCCTCTCGTTACCGATCGAAGACCCGTATGTTGCGGCGGAGGGGGATCAAGGGCCACTCAGATATGGGAGGATCCCGTTCGAGCAGGCGGACAATCCTGTCATGAGCGTGGTGGCGTTCCTCGCTGGCGTGGTGAACCCTGCCGTTGCCGCAGAAGCAGCCAAGACGGCAATGCACGTTCTTGCCGAGGGTGGTGCACCAATCGAAAACGAAACCAAAAAACAGGGGGACACCAAGGAGGGTGCGGACGGCGGGAAAGTCGAAGAGGGAGATGCGATGCAACAAGACGTCCCAGAGGTACCGTCTGTGCCACCAAATGGTGAATCGTCGACTAAGAACGGTACGCCGGGTCCGCAGGGAACCGACATGGTCGTTGACCAGCCTGCGGAGTCGACCAAGCCTGCGCCAAAGATCCCTCACTCTCAAGTAGCACGTGCTGCCGGACTCGCTCTCAAATCGTCGGCGCGTGCTGCTTCGGCGCTCGCGGATGGGGAGGACGCGACGATTCGAAGCACGCTTGCGTCGTTGATCAAGTTGACGTTGACCAAACTTGAACTAAAGATGACCGCTTTCGAGGAACTAGAAGAGCTCCTCGAGGAAGAACGAAAAGGTCTGGAGAGCACACGTATGGCGCTCGTGAACGAGCGGGTTAACCTCAAACGAATGTTGGACGGGGTCAGAACCGAGCTGGGCAAGAACGCCAATCTTGGCACGACCAGTCAGGGTACGCCAGTGAGCGAAGTGCCATCGGGGACGCCGGTCGAAGGGGAAGTGGGACCGGTGAGTGATGGTAGTTTTGCGCAGCTGGGTTGAAACGAGAGGGGGGCGGTGTTTGAGAATGTGCTATGATTATTTTCTGCTATTGCGATTTTTGTTGTCTGCTTACTTGTGGTGCTCTTTCCCTTACTACACGCTCTGAAGTACGTTTGTCGCTTCGAATCGTCTACACACCTAAACTTATTTTGGCGGCCGCTGTCGCTTGTCTGGAGCTCACGATGATCCCGGAGAATCACTGACCCTCGCGGAGTTTGAGTGCCCACCGAAACTCCACTATAGTACTTTGCAAGCTCAGAACGTTTCCTCTCGACTGTGAATAGGCACCTGAGTCAACTACATCCAAATCTCCATCAAACATGCCCACTACTGGTATACCGGTATATAGTTTGGATACATCTAGTATCATAATTCCATGGCATATTCGTCGAAGAACTGCCGTGCAAGATTGTTCGCCTCCGCCTCATTCAAATTGATCCCTTCCTTCAGAGTCTTCTCAACCGCCTCCAGCTTGAGAGACCTCTGCAGACCACGCAGAAGAAGTTCCTTCGCCCGTCTCCCCATGAATACGAACCATCGATTCGCGTCCTCGGGACAATGCACCTTGGGTGTCGCCTCGAGGCCTTCCATAAATTTGATGAGGAGTTCCTGGACCACCTGCGCGGAATCTTTGTACTTTCTCTCGTGTTCTTCGTCTTCGCCCTGCAATACCGTGATACATGCGTGGTCGAGGAAGCACATGGCATGGAGCGCTCCGTCGGTTTTGTGCTCGTCCCACCAATCCTCCATCCGCTTTGTCTTCCCGAGTCCGGTGACGATGAGCATCGTCTGTACCTCCTTTTGACAAATGTAATCGTAGAATAGGCGATGGTTGGTCTCTACAGCCCTTGTGACCCTGCTCCCAACCATGCACAGCAATATGAGGTGGATACCCCCGGCTTCCTTGGCTAGTTGAACGAGTTGGTACATGTGTCGGATGGTAGTTTGGTAGATTTCGAGATCAAGAAAAGGGTCTCTGGGGCCAATGGTGTAGAATATGCGAATGTTCTTGGATTGGAGAGTGGTATCGATGACCGTGACCGCCATGGTTTCGCGGTCATAGTCTGTGAGTGGCTTTATGATGATATCGCCAATGATGAGGTTGATCACCCTGCCCGCGGCGACACCTGGCTCCCCGCAGACAATGATGTTGGTGGTCTTTACACCGGGCGGGTGTCGAGGGAGCTGAGCGATACGCTCTGCTTCAGTAGGTTCGGGGAGAGAATCCGGATCACCGGCCGGTGGTCTCGGTTGGTCATCGGAGGGACTCTCTCCGTGTCGGCCGAGCACATCGATGTCCCGCAAAATATACCCCTGCAGCTGGGACTCTGCCTCATCCAACTGCTCCAAGCTCCCTGGAACACTGTTCTCATCATCCATCTGCTCGTCTCCCTCCCCCTCTTCCGCCTCCTTGCGCGCAAGGTGCACCCGGACGTATTTCAATGGACCAATTTCTTCCAGGTAGATAACGAGAGGACGTTGGGGTTTATCACCATCGGGAGGTTCGAAACTGCAGCGCAGGACTGCCTTCCAGAGCTTTCCTTCTATATGCTTGATTGGGAGGGAGATGCGGACAAAGTTGTTGGTGATGGAGAAGTGCGATCGATAGCTGTAATCTCTGATCCTGTCCACGTAGTTCTTGCGGAAGTCGTCTTCAGGGATTTCGTAGGATACCAAGTATTGGGATGGAGAGAATGCGAGGCAGCCCGTGGGGCTGTATGAAAGGGTACCCATATCGCCCTCGACCGACTCTGGAGCCGGATCAGGAGCTGAATCGGGAGCTGCATTAGGAGCCGGTGGATTAGGAGCTGAATCAGGAGCTGAATCAGGAGCCGGATTTGCGTCTGCCATCTCGACGTCTTCAGGCTGATCAGGGGCAGTATAGTACCAAGCGAAGAGGGTTTGGTCGGGGTATTTTGTGATGATCTTGTGTTGCAGGTCTTCAAATGCGACATCGTCTATCCCATAGATGGGAACCATGCTGACGTTGAGTATACCCAATAGCGAGTACGCCTTGTCTTCCACCCTAGTCGTTTCTCTCTTGGCCGCCCAGAACATTTTCTGAGATATGGTCACGTCTTGTGGGATTTTACCAGATCGAAGGATCTCAGGGCTGATTCCCGTGCGCTCTGCGATGGGAACTATCAAATCTTCCCGAGTACCGATGAAATTCCAGTCCTTCGTAAAGAACTTGAGGACCTTTGGTGCGATCAGCTCTTGTAGCGTCCAACCCCGCGTAAACCAATCGCTCTTGGTGAACTCGGAGATGTTGCTGACATCGTGCAGGTAGGCATAACAGACTTCCGACTTGTGATACCACTTGTACATCGAGTTGATCGCCTCGCTGAGCTCTGTGCTGTTGCCCTTATCGATGCAACAGGTATCCAGCCAAACGTAGTTGAGGCCGTCATGCATCGCCTGGGCGCAGGAACCCAAGATCTTCTCGTAGCCCTTGCCCTTGCTTTGAGCGCGTGCTTGGTCACCGATGTCGGTGAAGAGAACCTCTTCGGATTCATCGCCCCATCGATGGGATACAATCGCGTATCGAGCACGACGATTGTGTAACAGCTCTAGTTGTTTCGACCTGGAATTAAGAAGACGCATGCTCCTGTGTGAACTGTTGGGTCGATGGTACTGAAGCCAACAACGACGTGCGACATACTTTTGGAAGACACGGTTAGGGTGTCCTTATCTACCACTTCTGTTTCGATTGAACGCCAATCTGTCGGCCAGAAGACGTTAACGTTCACGTGTGCGAGTCAGAGTCGTCACAGCGACACATACCTCGATCGGGATGAGAGGGATGTAGGCTATAGGCGACCGAGGGAGCCCGAGTTGTGGGTGATTATATGCACAAGGAAAGCGCTTGCGAGCACTGCCATCAGAAAAGTTATTCCATTTTAAACATCGTTGGCTGTGAGGCTGTATCTGCAGCTACAGCAAGTTTCGAGAGGACCAGCAAAACGTACCTTTTACTACATGAAACCTCGGTTCAAAACTCAGGCTTGAGGCGGTTGCAGGCAGTGCAGTAAGACATTTTCGGGCATCCTCACTGGCCTTGAAGCTTTGAAGCTTGCTGAGACTCAGAGGCTTGGCAGAGTGAAAACTATATTACGTAATCAGGGCCTCGCCAGTCCGTGCAATTGTTGGCATCATGCTCAAGATGACTCCGAGTACAGCAACTCATATCATATCTATACTTTCCACCGGTTGTGTCAGTGCACGGGCAATTTTCGTCAGACAGCGGAAATCTTCGTACTCAGCTACTACTACCAGCGGAGTGTATTGCAACTGTCATCGTCGAAGGCGGGCCAAGTCCCGGGCGGACGGAAGGCCCTACCACACTGGATGATGGCCGCCTTGTGGATCAGACACCAGAACAAAGTTTCAAGTCACTGGTCCATTTCGTTTTGTATGTCACCCTGCTTTCATCTCTTCTTCCCCTCCTCCCTCCACCATATCGTTCGGTGCACCTCTTCTGCACCTGGCCGATTCCCCGAATTACAACCATTTTTACGTTTTCAATGTGTTTGTTACAAGACGAAATACTATTGGGATCGTCGGTCGTCATATGATGTCCAGTCATTCTATTCAGGTAACGTGCAAGGAAGCACTTTCAAATTTTGAATTTCTCACCACCGCCCTTCGTATAGTCAGAACGACTGTCTTCTGATCTCTAAGTTTTAGGTCTGGTTTGGAGAGACTAATCGTCGCTATCTCTTGTGCACGTGAAGTGGTGGTCAGATATGTCGTCTCTTCAGATTGCCTCTCAGCTCGTGGTATGACGGCTAAAATTAGCGGTCGATGGAGGTCCAGCTCATCTTCTTGACGCTGCACTTGCGGAGCACTGTCCAAAGACGGGTCACTCGGAAGGTCGTCGTCGTCTATTCGGTGTACTTTGCCCCCCTCCGTGACGCACTGATCCGGGAAAGGCTTTGCGGGTCAGCGCAAGTGTCGGGGACGGTCACGTTCGTCGCTATTGCACGTGGCCACTACTACTCTTTCTTTTACGGTATCTCGTACATTTTCTGCACTCTTCTGATGGACTTTGGGGTACTATATATGGAGTGTCCTTGGGTAAATCGCTCTACGATGCAATCCAATCCACTGACCTGGTGATTCAGGCTGGTCGCCGGAGGCATGTGCAGTCTGGATTGATGCTCATACTAATACGAAAGCCTTGATGACAACCGAAAGTGGTGCGTGCGACAGATTAATCTAGCGTCGAGGAGATTCATCTCGATTCCAGGAAATACACACATTCTTGAGCGCGGAAAGAAAACCCTTGTGTTTTCATGAGGAGGTCTGCGCGGAAACCGGGCGACCCGTATGCATTGGCTCGCGTGTTATAGATAATAGGCGAGGGCATAACCTCGGGGAAAACCAAGTTAGCAAGTCAGTCAAAGTGGCGTTCTTATAGACCTGGCTTATGGCCCACCTATTCATCAGAGCTTGGGCGTCGACGTGTTGGAGCTGTCGGTGGCGTCATACAAGGGTACATTTGTTACGTCCTTTGTCAATTCTGGTATTGCTCGGTCGCGAGGCGGTTTAACCTTCACCGAGGGCCCAGGAGGCTAGCGTGTTCTTGGCGTTAGATCTAACGTAACACCGCTTTCCTCTGTTAATCCCTCGAGTCCTTTTTCCGCCGGAAATCAACACATCTCTAGCAGGACCATCCGGCAACCCATAACAACGTTGCGGGTTGTTTGCTCGTCTAGTCAGAGGGAGGTGGGTGAATTACTTCCGTCGATCGTTTCACATGTCACGGTACATTGCGAAGGGAATATGCTGCTTTCAAGCAGTCCACAGATGTGAACGAACAGATCTCCCAGATCAACCGTGTCTCGATATATCCCATTGATTTTGAGCTCCCGAAAGAACGTGGAAAGATGGACATACAAATCTGTCGATAAAAGGTCCTGTCACTGTCGGTCAAAGCGACAGGGTTGCTTTGTTTCGGGGCATCGCCCATTGTAGGTCCACAAATTTGAGTATATCCTTGAACTGAATTTCCATTTTCACCCATCCTCTATTCGCTCGGTGTCACGGTACAGGTCACACGACGCGTGGTTTATTTCCAAAGACTTGCTGTGACGGATAGGCTAACCTTGCCTCAAATTACGGAAAGACACCCAGAAACCTCCCCTGAGGGTGCTTTGGCATATGGGTACCCGTTAATTGTACGAACAACAATGATTGTTTAACCATGTTAAGCCCAGATTCCAGCCGCTGGCTATAAATTCAGTTCATTATTACTTTCCCTTCAGAGTCACCTCGAGATATTTTATCTACCTCCTTCCTATTACCACTCGACACTCTCACCATGTCGTCTGGACATCTGCTCGAGGCTTCGAGAGCGACGCGCTTTGACACGTCCCAAGACGCCAAAGCTCTTCCTAGTGCTTCATTTAACAATGCACAGAAGATGGTCTATCCCAGCTTGTACCCATTGCCGGGATCGTCACACCCTCCATTAATCTCTCCCTCCAATGGCACCCTTCCTACATCCCCTCCCCTGGCTCCGGGTATGCATAGTGCGGGTGTTGCCTACTACGCGGCGAACTACCAAGGCTACAACACCATCTACTCACAGGCAGGCTTCATGCCACCCATGGAGAACCCAGCCCTGCTGATAAATAACACTAATCTCAGTGTGACGCACTACCCTTTCCACGACATGCCTGTTGGAAGTGCCGTTAGTACTACCACTCCCTCCGCTTCAGAGGACACCAGCCACCACGGGCAATCTGCCCCGTCTACATCCGAATCCCTGCTTCCTACGCCACCTGAAGCAACTCTGGATCAACGGCAAGTTCAGCACCTTCAGCACCACTGGCTGGCCGCTCAGCAAGACCCCTCCGCGGCGGGACCTTCCCGGGAGCCTAGAAACATCCACATAGAAGATTATCAAACCGATCAGGAACCTCATGTGGCTCCCGTTTCCCAGGGGATGCGTCTCTGCAGCGATCAGTTGAACAACCAAGTCCATCCTCCAGAGCAGAACACGACGATTCACATTTGTTCGAACAACCCAAAACGTGCATGTCCTGGCCGCGGACCTATTTGCCTCGACTTTCTGTTCGCATTCATTGCGAAATACCCAAACGCACTGTCCCCAGAGAAGATTGCAGATTATGTTATTGATGCTATCGCTCCTTCGGGGTCGAATGGAGGGGAATCTGCTGGTCAATCTTCGCAAGTCGACAACACCGACCCAGCACCCTCACAACACGGACAGATTTGTCGGGAAATGGCATCGCCGCGCTCGGGCACAACAGCGTCGGCGTCGACGTCAGAATGCCCGTCACCAAGTGGATCATTCGTCCACCATCCGAGCTGTTCTCCGGCCGCATCGTCATCGACGAGTTCTACCAGTCGCCCGGCCGCGAAACGCCAACGTTCCGAGGGCCACCTGGGGGATCATGCCAACGAACAACGACAGGAGGAATGCACGGATGCGGTAGGTCTGACATTATGACGTACATTTCATCACCTAACGCTTCAACCACAGCAGGGCGACTTGGACCATGATGGTCACCCGTGCGCTGGCAACAACCAGATCTCCGATTGCAGTGAGAACCCGCGCAAGAAGAAGAAATCCGATGACGGGGAGTATATATGCAGAATTTGCTTGATACTTGGAAAGTTTGTAGCGTGAGTCTTGTTGGGCTTATACCCTCCATTGGGCTGTTTTTGCTAATGTTGATCCGTTCAGCCTATCCCGTAGGGACTCATTAAAACGTCATGTTTCGAAACTGCATGAGCTCTTTTGCTTACTCTTCGGTCATCAGCAATTCGATATCCTCAAGCCTCGACAAAAAAACAAGGATGAGGACCTTGTGCCATGGATAGTAGTGTGTATTTCCTTGCAATTTGAGGCACGACGGCGTGGAGCGGAAATAACACCAGGACAAGATCTCGCCGTCCTGTACCCTAATATTGCTGCGTTACTGCCAAATCGTTCCTAAGGGCTCGTCCTCTCCTTTACTTGTGGACTTTGTATTATTCCCTATAGTAGGATTTGTGATTTTATACTTAGCATCTGGTCGCTCACGATACTCACCTTGTTCTACATATCTTTTATGATGTCTCTCTATGCTCAACTGTTACGACTCATCACTCTCTAGCCCACTACTACTACCAGAATCGGTGGCTGATCTGACTACACAATGAACATGGTAATTTCTTGCCGAGAGATATGACAACTTAACCTAAATTGTTCATTGAATTCCTTCTCAACCTGTGCAACCCCGTGGCACGTATATATACTTGATCCCTTAGTGCCCACGTCAAGATACCTCTACCCTATTTCTGTCGCACAATGAGAGATCCGACTCGTCCTTATCGAGTCCCACATTTCCGGTGCCACCCGCTGAATTGAGAGCACTAGATAGAGTGTCGAATCGTCCTCGAGAGGTATCAAACCGGTGCATTCGCGGGAGCGGGTTGCACTAACATGAGTTTAATTGGTATGGAAAGCGGGACAACCGTGCTCCCAAGAAAGTAATTCTCGGCCCGAGCGCATTGCTCCGAAAGGATATGTGCTTTAGACGGACTCCGAACACCCCAGGCACTTCGAATTAGCAAATAATTTCTCGTTTCCAACGCCCAAGGAAAATTTACCAAGGCACTTCGGATTAGGAAATCTTTCCAATGCCCCATTGACCAGGGACTTGGACCACGTGAACCCAACTTAAGTACTGAGTGATGATGTATTCGATGTACAATGCCAAGATACAATTGCGAGTGATCAGATAGTACTACCTCAGGCTCCCCCAGCACCTTTCCCAAATGGCTCCAAATTGAAGCCTGGCCATTTGCAGAACTTATTGCATACGTGCTGATCCTCACAAATAGCAACCCCATGCTCCAAATTTCTGTCCCCAAACAAAATTTGCCCCCAGCTAACATCCCTAGACTCTGTTATTAGTGGGATCTTATGCTGAGTCGTCGGTATGTATGGGTGTGTTAGGATTTGAGGGTTGGAAAGAACTGTCATACTGCCTACATCAGAATGTTAGTATGGTTGAATTCAAACTATAATGACGCCATGTACCTTGGTAATCCAAAATATATACCTGGCCACCTGTGGTTGTATACTGCACATGTTGGGTGAATGCAAGAAACTCGGCAGTCTCAAACCCAATTTGCCCAGGTTTCAGGCGAGGGGTTGCTGTGCCATTGTGAATGAACTTGATGAATCCCTTGTTGTCTGGACTGTCAGTGGGGTAGCACATGATAAGTTCTTCCGCAAGGTACATCGTGCTGACAGCGCCCGGCTTCGGGCCTCTGGGTCCTTTGGGAGTGTTAGGTCTTTTGGCATAGGCACAGATCAGTCCGGCGTCAACGAAACACAATTGAGGGATGTCAAATGGAGGAGAGTCGGTGGCCTCAGAGATGCAGTTATGGATGTAGTTGTATGTCGTGTTGAGAAGTGCCTTCGACCAATACAGTATGTTGGCTTCGCGAAAGAGCTTAGTTGACTCATCAGCGAGTGACAACTGTACATAAAGAGGCCCTGGTTCTCCATCATACGGTCGCTTGACCACAATTTCTTGGTTTGCCTTTGACCCAAGCCCTACAAATCTTGGAGGGTATAGATTGAGATACGCGAGTTCACAAGTCTTGAACGTGCCAGCACTGATGAAGTCATCCCGTGAGCGGGTGAGACGGATGGTACTTGTTACGGTCGTAATCTGATATTCTTTTTCTTATCTTATCGGATCACGTGATAGTTACGTGTGCTCACTATTGTCACTTTCACTTTCTCTAGAGCCACTAGTTGGACTCGCGCAACGGACGCACTTTGTTTATTTTCTCTTTCCCCGATCGGATCTGAGATCCCTTCCCGATATGGTTATATTATTTCTCACACTCATCTCCGTCATGCTTCCATTCCATTCACACACTTACATGCGTATTTAATCACCGTGTCTTCCATTCCACATGCCGCATCCTCATGTTATTTAATTACCGCTACCCTATGCCCTAGATCAGTAGATCTAGATACAACATGTACAAACATAATATGAATATATAAACCCAGAGGACTACGGCTGGAATCCCCAGTCTAGTCTCTTTGGATACTTCATTCAAAGCAGGACTCAGGAGACCTTAGGGCTCATTCGCATCTTCCTCCCTTTCTTTCGACTTTACATCGATAGTTTGGTGTTACTTGAAGCATCAGTTGCTTTGACCATTTCAGTACTTGTGAAGGAAACAGCAGTATCGATGCTGAAAGCAACATTCCCTGCAACCAGTTCCAAGAGGTTGCGAGTTGGTATTGGAAAAAAGTCAATGGGTTCGAGCTGCCACTTAAGCACTACACAACCAAGACATCAGATTGACGAGTGAATATTGCAATATTCAGTCGCTTACCTCTCGCTAAGTCTAAGTCTGTGCCTCCTCTGGATTGGAGAGCGTCTTTGAGGTTGTCCAGGTTGGGGAGTGTGGCAGAAACCTGTTTCTTGCCGGATTGGAGGGCATCTTTGAGGTTGTCCAGGTCAGGGAGCATGGCGGAAACCTGTTTCTTGTGGGGTGGAGATAAACCGGAAAGAAAGCCCATACACCAGATAGTATTCACACGGCAATGATTGAGCTCTGAAAGATGTATCCAAACGCAGGAATACGCAAGATGATAAGTCTGATTTTCTATGAACATAATATGTGTGTTTCTCAGTAAGTAAAGACATCATATCTATGACGGGACCCAATTGACCCAATCATAGCAGCGTAATGGAGGGGTATTTTGCTCGGTATGAGCCTCACTTGGTGGGGCAATGTAAAGCAAGGCAGTTACAGTGTCGCAGATTCTGGGCTGCAGGTGTCAATAACATCTGGGCTGTGGATCAACACGATAAGTGGCTCTGCTTCGGCTTGGCACTACACACAGGGATTGAGCCGTTTTCCGGGCGCATCCTTTGGATAAAGGTTTGGCACTCAAACCACAACCCTCAACTCATTCTCTTGTATTTCTTAGACACTGTTGTTGAGTTCGGGTGTATGCAATAAGCCCATCCTTGCAGCGCAGTTTTACTGACATCTTTTTTCTTGCAGTCATTCCTATGGTCACTCAAAGTGATCCTGGAACAGAGAATTTTGGGATAGCAAATGCGCAAACGATGCTATGCCAAATGCATGATCCCACCCTGACGGGGTTCGTGCAGCACCGCTGGATGTGAACAAAGAAAAACATCATGCCTGAAATTGCTTGGTCTCAACTTTGGCGTCGCTTTACCCCTGGTTTCGAAACACTGCTGGAGGAAGGGGTTACCTCTGGCTTGTACGATCCCGACAATACGCTACAGCTGTGAGTGCAACATTTCTCAAATATTTATCATGACTGAACTGGGGTTCGAAATAGGATGGTGTTC
>JBBPNR010000658.1:0-19177 GCA_038091015.1 Boletus vermiculosoides
CAGTGATGCAAAGCGCGCTGGAGCACTTGGGAAAGTTCGTACCCTCCTTGCGAAATACGACCCCCTCCCTGTGAGCCCTGAGCTCAAGAACTACGGTGACCCTGGTTCCCGCGAGTCCAAGCAGTACTTCCTGATGGACGAAAACGAGCCAGCCCCGTGCCCATACGACACATTGAGCGACTCTTGAAACCTTCAAGGAAAGCCGATTCGCTCTTTTGCTTTCTTCAGACAGTTGCCATATTACAACCACAACACCTTCCAAAAAGGGAATGGATAATCTTGATGCGAATCCGGCATATAATTACATAAATTTCAGGGTACAAACGTTGAATTTTCACTTTCATGTTTCCGTTGCAAGTATTTAATAATTGCCGTAAAAAATACACGCTAGTTTGCAATCCGAAGAAAATCATGTCTTTTGGTTTCATCTCATCTGTAGGTTGCGCTCAGTGAGAGGTCTCACGGTAAGGAGATGACTGTAACTGTACGGTATTATTCATATTCAACGATACCATGGTAACTGTCGGTGACCACTGGCTGCCCATCCGAGGTATTAGTGTTCTTACGCACCACCCTACTGTTCGGCAGAGGGCGGTCGATGCTTCCTTCTCCGAATGACTGAGGCTCCACATGCAGATATTTGAGACGGGACGACTCCTGCACATGGCTTCCAATCTTTTTCTCTCACGCATGGCATTTATGTAATGAACGGGCCGGTAATTAAACAAAGTACATACGGTCAGTTTGGCGTTAAGTCCACACCTGTCAATAGCTTATTATGAAATCCACAATGGGACGTTCTGCAACCCCTACGTCAAGAATGGCTTCCACGGCGGCGTTGACATCTCCTCCGTGTAAAAGCTCAATGATCTAAAGATTGTATCCCTCCCTCGTCTACAACGGGTATTCCCGGAGATGTGCTTCAGGCAATTTGGGCTCCGGACACGGTTGCTGAAGATTCTTCTGTGGTGGGAAACGAGCTTGGCGGTTCAATTCGAGAAGTGGATCCGCCAGGATGACGAGGACAGAACCTACATGGCCTCCGAGTGAGTGTCCGGGCTGGCAACGATGATAAGGGTGATCGGCAGCTATGACAAGCCCCTGGCGGGAGCTCTCGCCGACGGATCATCCAAATACTTACGCCTGGCATGTCCGGAGTAAATCGGGTGCCGTGATCCTCATTATGGTGTAGCCTGGTCGGGCGGGTCGCGAGAGCGTCCGGTGATCTAAGGTTGCATTTCTGCGAAAGAGGAGAACCAGCCGACGGAATGTGTTCTTGCTCCACGGACCTTATCCGAATCGAGGGTTGCGCAAGAGTCTTAGGGGTACGGTACCATGTAACGTACCACTTCCGAAACCTCTCAAGTGGCTTGGTGCCTAATCCATTCGTGTACCCAATTCTTCCATGTCTCAGGTATGAAGAAAGTGGGACGCATTCAGGGGGGCGTACGTTACGAGTTGCACCTCACATCCAACTTGAACATGGTGACCTTGTTAACTACAGTCGACGCTCTCCTAACGCATATGGGCTGTCTGGGAGGTCACTGAAATCTGAGTTAGGGAATCCAAAATCCTATGTGTTATGAGGGAGTATGTGTTATACCGGGCATGCGTTATAAGGGAGTCGACTGTAACTCAGGAGGGATTTCGAACCCAACACATTGAATTGGGAGACAGCCGATGTGATGCGAACGTAAGACGGCAGCTCGTGAGGGTGCTCGTGAGAGAATCAATTAATCAAAGGCAGACGCATTCAGCAGACTCGATCAAGAACCAGTTCGTGTTTGGCAACGCGCATGTAGAGCGTCCATCAACACAAAGGTGACCACCCATCTTACACAAAAGAAAAAAAATCTAGCATCCTCCGTCAAGAAGCGAAATTCTGCAAATTCTGCACTTTTTGTTGCGCACTATCCACCATCCTCTTTGCCCAATTCGTCGGTGCACTCAAAACATCATCCGGTGTCATCGTTGTCGTTGTCGCTGTTGATGGGTCTGGCGCCACGTTCGCCGTGGTCGTGTTCGCGTCCGTAGGCTGAGACCCATTGTCGTTATGGAACTGTGCTTCGACCTGCTTCCTTGCCTCATGCTCAGCAACATGCACGACCTCCCTCGTAGCCGCTTGACGCGCGTTGTTCGCAAGCTGTGCATAGCGTGGCAGAAATGGTTTCAAAGATACGAGTCAACGACTGGTGGATACGCGTGAAAAACTAAATGCCGATGTCTTACCGAGTCCATGAACCCCTTGCCTTTCGGGTGTTGGTCATTCTTGTTCTCGTCCGTCTTGTTGGACGACCGGCCGAAGACGTTGGACCAAAATCCCTTGCGTTTCTGATCGGAGTACACGAGTCGCGTTATCGTCAGGAAAGAATGAATGGAATGGAAAAGTGCCCACTTTGGCATCGGACTTGCCGTGCATGTTTCCGTTTCTGACCTCAGCCATCGTACGGTGTTTCAGATGAGGACAACGGGGGATAAGGGGGAATAAGGTTGAAGATCAGGATGAGTGGATGCCGCGAAATAAACCATCAAGGGCGTGGGTTACCGATGCAGGGACAAATTTTTCCAGGCTCGGTTTACGGCCGATCAGTGACCACAAGATTACATAGGTTGCACGCTTAACGTTGACGATGAAAAGTATTTTCCTTTCCCAGTAAGTCGAAGTCAGCGACGCGAAAATGCCATGATTCGGTCACACCTTTGCAGCACCTGGACTCACCTGGACCATCGCCTGTGGTAATGCAACGCACCAGGCACTGTACATCTTTACCTCACGTTGTGAAGCGGTTACCCTGCATCAAATGCTTGGCTAGACCGCGAGGTCCGGTATTAATATTTAGCACCCCTGTTTCAATCTGTGGTGTTGCTGGCCCGGGTCCGACTCAGCTATGCCTACAATCCTACTGAACTCAAATGTCAGAGACTTGCTGGGATCGTCTTTCGGGTGGCTTACAGTCATGAAAAGACAACTATGCATCTGCCGTTACATTTGCCCAAGTAACCACTGTCCCTTGGACGATCCGAGGGATACTGCAGCAAGTAGCCACACTGCTTTGACTCAGAGGTACATCCAGAGAGTAAAACAAGTGTGTACCATCACGGTGCCTGACGACAACGAAGTAAGGCTTTCATTTGTGCGACCATCTCCTCATGACCCTGCACGGGGGCCTGGAATTTTGGGTCCTAGGGAAGGGAATAACTTGGGTGTTCTTGGAAGTGACATAACAAACTTTGACATGGTCCTTGAAACGACTCGAAAAAATGTCAATGCATCCATCCGAACCAGTCGTGAAGTCCAAATGCGCCAGCCAAAAGTCGTCATCTTTGAACTACACGACTGTGTCCGTGCGCGACTCGATGTTGGAATGGTCCAAGTGTGGATTCGTGCACGAGAAAGAAATGGAGTGGGACCTGGAATGATCGAGACGTGGGAAGATGCGTGGGTGGGATGGGAGAGACCACGGACGGTGATCATCACATGTGAACCAAAGGCTAATCATCGACATCAAAGCCCCACGGTGATTAGCAAGACTCAGCTAGTGCTTGATACTGCGTTCCCTATCCCCAAGTCCATTAATACCAAGAAACGATCCACAACGGGTTGGACGATGCAAAAGGGCATCCTGGGGCCGAACCAACAGTCGTGTAACGGTGTACAGGCAACATGCACAAGCCGTCTAGCGCAACACATGTCATGTCATGTGGGAGGTTCGCGAGAACGAAGCCAACAACCGAGCTAAATAGGTGAAGATCAATTCGAGGAAATCACGATTGAGAAATATTGTTGTCATGTTGAGAAAGAATTTTTATCTCCGACTCAAATCACTACGACCAGCGGGTGCTTGAATCTGCATCTCCGACTAAATGTTACCCAATTTGGTAGTTATCTATAACTTTATCTCGACCCGATTCTCGGACCATGTTCGTTGTCCATCACGCCACTGGGACATTCCAACAATCGTGTAAGTGAGTACGTGGCGTCGCTCGAAGTGTGGTGGTGAGTGGCTATAGTGTATAGCATGTGTTGGCATTCTAAGAACGGCTGAGCAGGGAGAACGACTAAGCCTCTGCCTGATGTCTCAGATTCAGACTCCGAATCACAATAAATTTCTGTGTGCTGTAATGGTCTGAAAATTTTCGGCCCATAAGTATGGGCCTCGAGTCTCGACCGGAACTGCCCAATTTGGTTCATTGGCCTTGTACATCGTAATCGCGAGCAAGCTTGGAGAAAAGAAAAGGGGATGTATTAGCGAACAAATGGTGTTTCAAATTGTAAGGCGACACCGGGCCCCTTGAAGGCCTGAACAGAACGGCACTTTTGTGACGAGATGAGTCCGTCCCGAGGGTTTCCTAGGTTCATACTCCGAACATTCATGACAGTACGAGGACCCCGAAACGGTGGTGCACGGAGCAGAAACGCATTGTTTGAATAAAGTGAGAAAACAGCGATTGTAAATGACACAGGGCACAGTAACGATGATCGCAGGGGAATTCAGGGTTCAGATGAATGTAGAAAATTGCAGCTGGAGAAAGACGGAAGATTGGTGCAACTGGGGTCTGCGTGCGGCGATATAGGCGACTTTGACCGTATCGAGGACAACCGCGGACGGCCGACTTGGCCTTCACCCAACTCTGCACGCTCGTTAAGGTTAAACTTGACTCTCCGTTCTTTCCCCTCATCATGTTCCCCTCATCTCCCTGGCTCGCCCTGGGGCTGGCGGCTGCCGTAGCTGCTCAGAAGGGCGGCTCGATCGTCCAAGCGGGCAACACCTCAGTCAGTGCAATGATGGTCCGTCTCTTCCTTTCATCCTCGTTCTCCTTGTCAATTTGCCTACTAGATGTTCCTCGGAAACACGCAAAAGGTCTACATCCTGGATAAGGCCGAAGGTAACGCTGCTCGGATCAACGGTCACCCTGCATGGGGTGCTGTATGGTGGGCCATCGATTATTTTCAATTCGCTCCTCCTTACTGATAGTCCCACAGGGACTTTAACACCCATCAAAGTCAGCTTATGGATGTTTACACAAACACTTTCTGTGCTTCCGGAATGCATCTCCCCAATGGCTCGTTCGTTACCTTTGGCGGGAATGGTGCCGTTGGTGTTGGTGGAAATGTCGGTTCCGTGAAAAATAGTGCAGGTTCGGGCGCATACGACGCTACCTATCAAGACTACGATGGCACCAAAGCCATCCGTATCCTCAACCCATGTACCGACGCCGACAATTTCGCCTCCTCACAGTGTCAGTGGTTCGATAACGCCACACTACTTTCCATGCAAAAGCAGCGTTGGTATTCCGCAGCAGAAGCGCTTGGCGATGGGACCATTGCCATTATAGGTGGTTTTGTCAACGGTGGCTACATCAACCGGAACACTCCAAATACAGATCCAGAATTTGAGGGAGGTGCTGCAGAACCTACTTACGAGTTTTACCCCCCAAGGGGTAATGCTACCGTCATGCAATTCATGATAACCACCTCCGGTCTCAACTCTTACGCCCACACATTCCTCATGCCTTCTGGAAATATGTTCATCCAAGCGAACGTTTCCACCAGTAAGTGCCCATCCCATTGATCCTAATCGTCTGATTGATTTGCCCACTCCAGTTCTCTGGGATCCGAACACCAACATTGAAACTGCTCTCCCTAACATGCCCGGGAATGTCGCACGCGTATACCCTGCGTCCGGTGCTGTTGCCATGTTGCCATTGACCCCCGCCAACAACTGGACCCCAACCATCCTTTTCTGTGGTGGTTCCGATATGCCCGACGAGTATTGGGGCAATTACTCATTCCCCAATTACAATACTTGGACCTACCCTGCCTCTCCAGACTGCCAGCGCATCACTCCCGAGCCTCAAGATGGCTCGACTCCCGCCTATGTGCAAGATGACAATATGCTCGAGGGTCGTACTATGGGTCAGTTCATCATCCTACCAGACGGCACTCTACTGGTGGTAAATGGAGGCCTCAATGGCACTGCTGGATACGCCCAGGCGACTGGCCAAACACCCTCTTTCGACCTTATGCCTTATGGCGAATCATTAGCTTCTGGCCCTGTTGGTACTCCCGCAATCTACAACCCTAACTTACCAAGCGGCAGCCGCTGGTCGAATGCTGGTCTTGGGTCATCCACCATCGCTCGTTTGTACCATTCTTCTGCACTGCTTCTCCCCGACGCGTCTGTCCTCATAGCTGGTTCCAACCCCAACATCGACGTCAACCTCAGCACGATTTTCCCAACCACTTACACCGCCGAGATCTTCTACCCACCTTACTTCTCCGCCTCCGTCCGTCCAAATCCCACTGGCATGCCTTCCAACCTCACATATGGTGGTTCATACTTCAACATCACTGTTCCTTCCAACTCATACACTGGTTCCACGAACGCTGCAGCTTCTAATACCACAGTCGTTCTTTCCCGTGGCGGCTTCACTACCCATGCCATGAACATGGGCCAGCGCTTCCTGCAACTGAATAACACCTATACCGTCAACAGCGATGGCTCATATATCCTGCATGTCTCCCAGGCCCCTCCCAACTCGAACCTCTTCACTCCTGGTCCTTGTCTTATGTTCGTCGTTATCAACGGAATTCCTAGCAATGGTACCATGGTGCTCGTCGGCAGTGGTCAGATCGAGACACAACCCACCAGTCCCGTCAGCGATCTCCCACCGAGCATTCAAAATGCCGCTGCAACAGGCAGTGGCCAAAGCAGCCAAAGCAGTAGCGGCTCGTCTTCAAAGACTGGGACCATCGTTGGTGCTGTGGTCGGTGTTATTGCAGCCATTGGGATTCTCGGTGCGCTATCCGGTATTCTTATTGCCCGGCGGCGGCGTGCCGCGAGTCGTCAACACCCATCGGCTGCGTATGCCATGGGCGCGACGCGTGCTGGCTTTAGCACGAGCGGTGCTGCCGCCATGAGCAGACACGCTGATGATGTACGGAATTCTAACTCGAGTGCGTTTGTACCATTGCAACAGGATAATCCGAGCATGGCATGGAACGCAAGTACTGTTAGCCTACATTCAGGTTATAGAGACGACCATGACGGGCAAATTCATTACGATCCTTATAATCCAGACGCAATCGGAAGAAGTAGCACAGGACAGCCACTGTAGAACAGGACTGAACGGACAGTACTTTTTGGTTCATCTTTTTTTTAATAAAGGGGATCAGGACTGGACACTTTCTTCCACCTTTTTTTTTAAGTTTGATTTTACTTTTCTGTCCCTTGTTGGAGACGTTACCCTATTGAATATGGACGTTTCTAGTTGTCAATGCCATGCATACCTACATAATTGTGATCTCACCTCTTATTTATCTGTCTACGTTTTCCGTTTATCAATATTGATATATTGATGAGCGAATGCAACACCCTATGGCGGTCTCCTGCCCAGTTGGATTGTGGGATACGCGGATCATTTTTATGGGATCGTGTGCATGTGCTATTGGTGCCTTGTAATCTATCCGTGTCAATGATGGTTGTTTATTTCCAAAGTCTTTGCCAAACAACCACCACGGAAACTCGCACATAAACACCATGGACTCGCTTTTCGCAAAAGCGGATGCGATACAACCCTTGCCAAAGAAAAGGAAAACCAAACCTGACAGCAAGCAAGGAAAGAAAACAGCTACCCACAAGAATGTCTCAGCCAAGGCTGGGCCGTCGTCCGACCGGACCTTGGTGTCCGTCACGCAAAACACGTCCTTGCCGAAATCGCTCCGTCCGACGTCACCTCCACCCGTGAACGTACCAAAACACGCCCACATCAAGGACCTCAAGCTACGAAACCACCTCAACCGTCAAGCTACCCATGCTACGCGCACCAAGACGCTTCTCCAAGATGCAGAGTTACTCTTGACGGGGGATGCAGGGTTGGTAGAGACGGAAAATGATATGGAGAAGACGTGGCGGCTGGGCCAGGATGAGATCGTGCGAGGTGCTGGTCAGGAGGCTGCCAAGGGCCGTCAGGAGTGGAAACTGGACGGGGGTCCATACCGGTCACGGTATTCGAGGAACGGCAGGTTCGTGGGTTTCTTGATTCATATACGTTGCTCTCCGGGTTGGATTCTCTGACGACGTCGGAAAAAGACACTTAGCTATCGTAGGGAACACTGGGCACGTAGCCACGTTTGATTGGCAAGCGGGTACGATTCATGCGGAATTGCAATTGCAGGAGACCTGTCGGGATATAACGTACGTGATTCTGCAACGATGTGTATCTGTGTCCTGGTGTTCAATGGCCGTTAGGTTCCTACAAGACCAATCCTTTTTCGCGGTTGCCCAGAAGAAATATGTCTTTATTTATGATCGAAACGGTGTCGAGCTGCACAGACTAAAATCTCATATCGAGCCTACGCGACTCGAATTTCTCCCGTATCACTGGTTGCTTGCGAGCGTCGTAAGTCCTCTGGTTACCACTTCGGTCCACTCCAAACGTTTTTCCTTTTCTTTTTGACAGGGAAACCCTGGGTACTTAAAATACCAAGACACTTCCACCGGTACGCTCGTGGCAGAACACCGGACGAAAGCGGGTGCTTGCCATACCATGACTCAAAATCGACACAACGCCATCATCCACCTCGGTCACCAAAACGGTGTCGTGTCGTTATGGACTCCGAACCTTCCTCACCCTGCAGTCCAGCTCCTCGCTCATCTCGGTCCCGTCGTGGGTCTCAGTGTCGATCCTAGTACTGGTGGACGCTATATGGCGTCTTCCGGTGCAGACGGCACTGTCAAAATCTGGGATTGTCGGAATTGGAAGGGTGCTGTGAGAGAATGGACGACGAGAGGGGGTGGTGCCGAGCTCGAATGGAGTGCCAAGGGTGCGTTGGCAGTCGCTACCGGTGGAAGCGTGAACGTGCGCCGTTTCATTCCCTTTAAAACGGGATCCGTGATAACTTTGTTTTATTTCGTCGCACAGGTGTATACGAAACCGTCGATACAGACCTCGTTCTCTGCAAAAGCTGCCCCGCCACTTTACCTCACACATCCGATACCCCACCGACCGATCGCGTCGGTACGGTTCTGTCCGTTCCAAGATATTCTTATGGTCGGGCACAATGCTGGGCTTTCGAGTCTTCTCGTACCGGGATCTGGAGAGCCAAACTTTGATAGCAACGAAGCTGATCCTTTCGAAAACAAGAAGAGGAGGCAGGAACGCGAGGTCAAGGGTCTCTTAGACAAGGTCAGCCTTTGATCGATCATTACTACTTTTACAGACCAGTCTCGGTTCGCACGCTGACCCGAAGCCCAACCCAACCACTCTCTTAGATTCAACCAGATATGATCGCTCTAGATCCGGACTTTGTGGGGTCGTTGGCACCTCCTACGAAGTTGACGACGGCAGTTCATGACAAGCATGACGTTCCGTTTGCGCGTCTTCCACGTCTGGAGCGGTTACGTGTAGAAGGCAAAGCAGACGAGACGGAGCTCGATGCTGGTGAAGGCCAGGCCGACGGTGTTGACGACGACGATCGTGATAAGCACAAGTCGAGGGAGGAACGGGAGAAGAGGAGGATGCGCGGCAAGGGCAAGAGTTTAAAGCGGTGCGTCCTTTTTTTTGGTCAAACCGGGAGCTCATGTTGAGATGTACGGATCAGGTATTTGAGGAAGCAGCGCAAAAACGTCATCGACCCTACTGCAGTTCGTATAACGTCCCTCCCTCTTTTGTTGTTCGTGATGTGAAACTCATGGGTTGTTGGGTTCCTAGGTCGCTATTCGGGCCAAGTTGGAGAAGCAAAGGGAAGAGAGACGGATTGCAAAAGCGATCGAAAAGGGGGAGATGGAACCCAACAAACCGTCTGCGCTCGATCGTTTCAAGCGTGCATGATTTCAATATCAAAAATGTTGTGCCTCGCCACCGTTTCTCCCGCATCATGTCTGGGAATCGGTTTGAAGAGAAACACCCTTGAGCGTGGTGATCTGACAGTGAGATGTTGACGCTGGAAGCCAAGGCAGTTGAGAGAGCATCCATTCATGCCATGTGCATTGCGTGTGATATATTGCGTGCGTTGCATTACGCTTATACGATGAGGGACTTGGTTCGGTGGGAGTCGACTTCTAACACTGGACACAGAGAAGATGCGACCGTGTGACCGTCATGCATTCATGGGCAACCCTCGTGTCATGTGAGCCTCTGTCGCGGCCACTTTTATCAGACAACAAACGTCTGGAGCTTGTTCACAGACAGGAGGAGTATTCCGCTTTGATACATCTGAACTACATCATACAGTGAATGGCGACAGAAACGGTGTCAGATAGAGACTCACTGGACATTTGCCCGATGCAAGAAAGCGATTCACCTACGGTGTAACTGGAGCGTCAAGTCATCTCTTGGACGTTCCCGCTGTGCATTATGATTTCGAGTCCAAACGGGATTGGACATGATGTATGACGTCGGACTCAGTGCTACCTGGGTCACATCACAACAGCGCCCAGCTGGAGCGCTATGAATTGGTCACGACTGCGCAGAGTCGTTAACTTGATCAGATATTCTTCAACTTGAAGTTGACCCTGACGACGACGGTCCTTTGCCACCTTTGCCGCCAGTGGATGTGAAATTCCAGCCTAAAGTTGGAGCTCACATCATATCTGATTCATATAATGGAATTAGGCTGTCACCATCCACGGGCTCAAGTTCCCTCAGGCTATCAAGAGTAAGTGGGATATGTTGTATGAAACGCGCAGCAGAGTAGTCGTGCGCTGGCCGCATACACAACCAAGGCGCGGACTCATCCTGCTTGAGGTGCTTCCGCTGCCACCCTCGTGAGATAGCCGGTCCAACTCCACTGCGTCCTCGAATCCCCTCGGGATCCCTGACTCCCACGGTAGTTCTCCTCTGCAGCAAACGTCAGGCATCCTGCAAACGAGCATTAACACCGTTTAACTCCGTGAGATGAGCATATTATTACGTCATCAACTATGAATTGCATGAATTAAGGTTTAGACGGTCAATTAGATTCACTGGTCTGTTGTGGACGAGGCGTCGTGTCCCTCATGTTCACTGTGTCAACGAATATCCATCATACTATGATCCAGTCTAATACCAGTTTGTGGATTCTTGCTTTGATACACCCCATAACTTCTGCAACTGCCAGGACTTCGTTCTTTCAAGAAATAACTCTAACTCCCTCTCGCCGAGTGGCATCAGCAACAGCTGCGAGATGAGGGTCAGTCTGCCTCAGGGTTGGGTACGACGAGTGATCAAAGGCGGCGGGATGTGTCTCTAGCCATGGTTAGCTGCGCCGAGTCTTCAGGCCTGAAGTTCAGGTGGCGCGGGGTATTGCTGCCGGATATGAACACACTGGCCAGTGTCGAAATATCTCCGGGAGTCGGGGACAGGCACTTTGCGCCGCTACAATGGAGTTCTATTGTTTCGGCGCACAGCGTACTTTCATAACGCGCTCGCCCCGACAGTTTCGGGGTCCGTTAAGTTCGGGCCAGCGGAAAAATCTTTGCCCTCCGAGTCTTCAGGTATACATGTCTTGTACAGTATCTGGTTCGCTGCAACAGTTTTTCAATCTGACTATCTCGTATCGATAGATCAAGCCACGGGGCATCGAGATCCGTGGAAGTTAATCTGCTAACCCGCATCCAGGCCATTATGGGCGCGCGCAGGTGTCTGGGCCTGGGACTCATTTATCGGTATCTCATAAGGCACCAGCTGGTTAATGATACCAGCACATGCACCTAGATAAGCCCAACTACTTCTATCTAGGCATCCTCGCTCTCACACCCCCGGTTTGCTTCCTTCACCCATCATGACTTCCGGCGAAGGCACTAGCAACGAAAAAATGTTCGCCTCCAATGCAGACGTCAAGTCGCTCGAGGGCCAAGCTGCATTTCCCGAGGCTCATGCCGGCCTCAATCGTAAGCTAAAGAACCGTCATGTCGCTATGATCACGTACACATTCCTCTACGCTCACCGTTTCGGCTCAGGCTGACCTGTCCTTCCAGTATTGGTGGGGTCATTGGCACCGGTCTCTTCCTTGGATCAGCATCTTCCCTCATGAATGGTGGTCCTGTTGGGATTCTCTTGGGTTACCTTTTCGTCGGAACCATATGTTTTGCTACCATGGTCTCTGCCCGTCTCCACCAGTTCCGCGCACACTTGGTCTAATCTGTCATCACAGCTCTCTCTTGGTGAAATGACCGCTTTCCTACCCCTCCCTGGTGGTTTCATCAAACTCGCGGAGCGGTTCATTGATCCTGCCTTTGCTTTTGCAACTGGTTGGAATTATTGGTATGGATGGACGGTAAGATTACTTCAGTCTCAAACCTACCATCCTCTCTCACTCACGCAACGTAGCTGACCCTACCTGGTCCGTATGATTAAACATGGAAATATTTTGACACTGAATGTCTTCTAGCTGAGTTGTCTGCGGCAGCAGCTATCATCAGTTTTTGGGACACGACTACCAGCCCTGCCGTATGGATTACCATATGCTTGGCCGTTGCCATTGGGATTAATGCCCTCGGAGTCGGTGAGAAATTTCCCTGTAATTCTTTCCATATTCTCACAATTCACCACAGGCGCATACGGAGAGGCCGAATTCTGGTTCAGGTAAGTCCCACCATCGAGCTTCCTTCCGTTTTTCCTCTCATAGGTCTATCTCTAGCTCGATCAAAGTGACTACAATAGTAGGAATGATTCTTCTTGGTATCATTGTCGATTTAGGTGGAGGTCCAAACCACGATCGCATCGGGTTCCGATACTGGAAGAACCCAGGACCTTTCACGAACTACCACGGGTTCACTGGTCCAAAAGGCCACTTCCTGGGCACTTGCAGCGTCGCCACACAGGCTGTGTTCTCGTACCTCGGCACTGAAGCAGTAGCAGTTCGTTTTCTCGTCATAATCCCTATCTACCCCCTTGACATATCGCCAGATGGCAGCTGCTGAAGCAAGGAATCCCCGTCGGAATGTCCCAAAGGCGATCAAGAGAGTTTACTTCCGTGTTTTGGTATTCTACATTGGGGGTGTGTTCATTATTGGTTTACTCGTCCCTTCCAACAACCCGCTGCTCAATCTGAACTCCAACAATGCATCTGCCTCACCATTTGTGATTGCTTTCAGCGAAGCCGGTATCAAGGTCTTGCCTTCGGTACGTCGGAGACCAAGGGGTCTAGTCTCATTGCCGATACTGACACTTTTTTTAGATTATCAACGCTGCCATTCTAAGCGCTGCCTGGTCTGCTAGTTCGAGTGACCTCTACCTCGCATCACGTAGCTTGTGTATGCAGACCATCCTTTCAGCGATCGCAACGGATAACTAACACATCCCCCCTCAGACGGTCTTTCTGTCTCTGGCAGTGCTCCAAAAATATTCAGTCGCACGACACGCATGGGGATGCCCTACATCGCTGTTGGGATCTGCTCTTGCTTTGCATTCCTCGCGTACATGACGCTCGGGAACAGTTCCGGCATCGTCTTCACCTGGCTCGCCAATTTCACCGCTACCACCGGTCTAGTCACCTGGTTTTCTATTGGGGTGACGTATCTCAGGTTCTACAAGGGCATGAAAGCACAGGGTATCGACAGGAAAACCCTCCCATTCGCTTCCCGGTTGCAACCATATGCCGGATGGTGGTGTGTCTGTGGATCCGCATTCATACTCTTTGTGCGTACCCCCTCCGCTCCTTGCGCCGTATTGTAGCAAACCGTATCGACTGACGTCTTCCCCACGCGCGCGCGGTCCCCAACAGTTCAGCGCTTGGGAAGTGTTCCTCAAGGGTAACTGGTCCACCGCCACTTTCGTGACCGACTACTTCCCGATCATGTTCTTCCCTGTTCTTTACGTCGCCGCCAAGCTCGTCATGCGTGTACCCACCGTGAAGCCAGACGATATGGACTTTGTCACCAACGTGGCCGAATTCGATGCGATGACGTACGTTTCTCTCCTTCCCTTGTTGAAACGGCACCGCGTGTGCCCGTGAACGGAAGCTGATCATGCATGTCGGTGCCAACAGACACGATGACCCCCCACCCAGGAACAAGATTGAAGCGTTCTGGATGTGGCTGGTACGTATCGGGTCTGTTCTTTGTGCGCACGTCCTCACCCCCGCCGTTTGCTCAGATGTGATCCGCATATCATCTTCAATGGAGGACCCAACGTAGATACCCTACGGACCCCCATGTTCTCTACACGGATGTTTAAACGGATTAAGAAATGCGTTGTTCTTATTCTAACCCACCGAAAACTTCTTTGACTTCAACCAAAAGCATGACCCATATGATTCTCTGACGACGTCGGGAAGGGCACTTGGCTATCGTAGGGAGCACTGGGTGGCACATATGAGCCACGTTTGATTGGCAAGCTGGTACGATTCATGCGGAATTGCAATTACAAGAGACCTGTCGGGATATAATGTACGTGACTCTGCGATGATGTGTGTGTGTGTCCTGGTGTTCAATGGTCGTTGGGTTCCTCCAAGACCAATCCTGTTTCGCGCTTGCGCAGAAGAAATATGTCTTCATTTATGATCGAAACGGTGTCGAGTTGCATAGATCAAAGTCTCATATCGAGCCCACGCGACTCGAATTTCTCCCGTATCACTGGTTGCTTGCGAGCGTTGTAAGTACTCTAGTTACCACCCCGGTCCACTCCAAACGGTTTTTTTTCTTTTTTGACAGGGAAACCCCGGGTACTTAAAATACCAAGGCACTTCCACCGGTACGCTCGTGGCAGAACACCGGGCGAAAGCAGGTGCTTGCCGTACCATGACTCAAAATCGACACAACGCCATCATCCACCTCGGTCACCAAAACGGTGTCGTGTCGTTATGGACTCCGAACCTTCCTCACCTTACAGTCCAGCTCCTCGCTCATCTCGGTCCTGTCGTGGGTCTCAGCGTCGATCCTAGTACTGGAGGACGCTATATGGCGTCTTCCGGTGCAGATGACACTGTCAAAATCTGGGATTGTCGGAATTGGAAGGGTGCTGTGAGAGAATGGACGACGAGAGGGGGTGGTGCCGAGCTCGAATGGAGTGCCAAGGGCGCGTTGGCAGTCGCTACCAGTGGAAGCGTGAACGTGCACCGATTCATTCCTTTTAAACGGGATCCGCGATAGCTCATTGTTATTTCGTCGCACAGGTGTATACGAAACCGTCGATACGAACTCTGTTCTCTGCAAAAGCTGCCCCGCCACTTTACCTCACACATCCGATACCCCACCGACCGATCGCGTCGGTACGGTTCTGTCCGTTCCAAGATATTCTTATGGTCGGGCATAATGCTGGGCTTTCGAGTCTTCTCGTACCGGGATCTGGAGAGCCGAACTTTGATAGCAACGAAACCGATCCTTTCGAAAATAGGAGGAGGAGACAGGAACGCGAGGTCAAGGGTCTCTTGGACAAGGTCAGCCTTTGGTCGATCACTGCACTGACCCGGAACCCAAACCCCCTCCTCTCTTAGATTCAACCAGATTGATCGCTCTAGATCCGGACTTTGTGGGGTCGTTGGCACCTCCTACGAAGTTGACGACGGCAGTTCATAACAAGCACGACGTCCCGTTTGCGCATCTTCCACGTCTGGAGCGGTTACGTGTAGAAGGCAAAGCAGACCAGACGGAGCTCGATGCTGGTGAAGGCCAGGCCGACGGTGTTGACGGTGACGACGATCGTGGTAAGCACAAGTCCAGGGAGGAACGGGAGAAGAGGAAGATGCGCGGCAAGGGAAAGAGCTTACAGCGGTGCGCCCTTTTCTTTGGTCAAACTGGGAGCTCACATTGAGATGTGCGGATCAGGTATTTGAGGAAGCAGCGCAAAAATGTCATCGACCCTACTGCAGTTCGTATGCTGCCTCTCCCTCTTTTGTTGTTCGTGATGTGAAACTCATGGGTTGTTGGGTTCCTGGTTCGCTATTCGGGCCAAGTTGGAGAAGCAAAGGGAAGAGAGACGGATTGCAAGAGCGGTCGAAAAGGGGGAGATGGAACCCAACAAACCGTCTGCGCTCGATCGTTTCAAGCGTGCATGATTTCGATATCAAACATGTTGCACCTCGCCACCGTTTTTCCCGCACCATGTCGGTTTGAAGAGAAACAACCCTGAGCGTGGTGATCTGACAGTGAGATGTTGGCGCTGGAAGCCAAGGCAGTTGAGAGAGCATCCATTCATGCCATGTGCATTGCGTGTGATATATTGTGTGCGTTGCATTACGCTTATACAACGAGGGACTTGATTTGGGTCATATCTCCCCTATTTCCTCGCCTCGACAGCCAACATGGCTAGTTCCTTGAAGTCCTTCACCACCAAGTCTACAGTCCCTCCTTCCGCCTTGCTCCGCATGTTTTCCCTGACCTCTTGCGTATCTTCTGCAGGGCGTGGTACATATATCGACTTGAGCCCTGCACGTGCAGCTCCTTCGACGTCCCAGCTGTGAGCGGCGACCATCGCGACACGTTCCGGGGGGACGCCGAGATGGTACGATGCGGAAAGATACGCTTCTTTCGTCCTATACGCCATCGACAGGGGGGAGGAGCCGCCGAGGGTGAATCCAAAGAAAACAAAAGGTAGGAAATCGTAAACACGCACGGTTTGTATACTCCGAAAAACTCGGTCGACAAGATGCCGTCCCACGGAAGCTGCTTGTTCTTTGCCTAGATATGATAGCGTCATCCCTTCAAGTCTACATCCGCCCACTCCTCCGAACAGAGCGGACTTTCTCACCATGTCCATCAACAGTCTATAGTTCCCGTTCGAAAGGGCGACTACGATTCCAGATTTGGAGAGTTGAGAGAGTCCTGGGATGGTGTCCTCGTATACTATCGGTGGGTGTGCTCAGAGATGGGGGGGACGTTGGCGATGTGTAGAGAGAGAGCTTACCATCTAGGTTATGCCACACCTGCACCAATTCGTTCCGTGCGGGTTCGTCCCAGACGGTGGCGAGGTGGGACCAGCGCGGAGATGCGAGCATCCCATCGAGTACCTAGCAAAAGGGTGATATCGTCGGGCGTGAGAACGATGGCGTACAATGCGCCCAAGCCTCAAGGAGCCCTTTTACGGCGACGGTCTTGGGTGGGCGCTTTCTTTTTGAAAACACTTGCCTGTCGATGGACGACATCGGTGTTGAGACTACCCTCGCCACCTGCGTTCACGTTACGACTGTAAAAGAGGAGGGACAAGGACGTTTTCCGCGTGTGAGTATCGTTTGTCAGAAAGTGGTTCCCTCGCCCCCCTCCTCCCCCCTCGTGGCACCTCTCAAGTTCCGGGTTGGAGAATGTCCACTCGAGGCCCCAGGAGAGGTGGCGACGTTAGTGGCGAAATGACTTACATGTTTGTGAAATACCCTTGTCGCCACTCGCGCGCAAAGTCGATGGCGTCTTGGTCTGCCGAGTCGTTCACACGCACCATGAGCAACAAGGGCGATGGTAGTAGTGAATATATTGGATCATTTCGTAAGTGCTCGGTGGTGCATACATACACATCGCACGGGACGGCCTCGTCGGCAGCGAGCCGCACGATGTTGAAAGAGTGTATAAGACGCACCTCGGGAAATTGCCCCGTTGCTCCGACGTGCGACCTCACGTTTCACCGTCGTGAACCAGTCGACCGTCGTTCCGAACACGTCAAACATGTAAGCGTCGACGTCGCGCAGAAGCGAGACAGCGGGAGAAGACATGTTCTTTGGGGACGTATGGTACTGATAGCTAGTAGGTAGCCGCCACAATTTGATGTTCGGTGGGAGTCGACTTCTGACAGTGGACACAGGGAAGATGCGACCGTGTGACCGTCATGCATTCATGGGCAACCCTCGTATCATGTGAGCCTCCGTTGCGGCCACTTTCATCAGACAACAAACGTCCAGAGCTTGTTCACAATTCCGCTTTGATACACCTGAACTACATCATAAAGTGAATGGCGACAGAAACAGTATCAGATATAGACTCACTGGACATTTGCCCGATGCAAGAAAGCGATCCACTTACGGTGTAACTGGAGCGTGAAGTCATCCGATCAGTAAAACGGCTAACGTTAGCCGACAGTTGCCGATGGTCAGAACCTGTTAGGACCTGTCAGGACCACTACCCAGTTCACAGAGAGTCTCTTGGACGTTCCCTGCTGTGCATTTGAGTCAAAACGGGATTGGACATGACGTGTGACGTCGGACTCAGTGCCACTTGGGTCACATCACAACAGCGCCCAGCTGGAGTGCTGTGAATTAGTCACGACTGCGCCAGATGCTCCTCCGGCTGCGCAGAGTCGTTAACTTGACCGGATATTCTTCAAGTTAACCCCGACGACGACGGTCCTTTCAGTGGATGTGAAATTCCAGCCTAAAGTTGGAGCTCACATCATATGATGGAGTTAGGCTGTCAACATCCACGGGCTCAAGTTCCCTATCAAAAGCCTGCAAGTGGGATATGTAGTATGAAACGCGCAACAGAGTAGTCGTGCGCTGGCCGCATCATAGTACACAGCCGAGGCGCGGGCTCATCTCGCTTGCAGTGCTCCCGCTGCCACCCTCGTGACATAGCCGGTCCGACTCCGCTGCGCCACTCGACTCCCCTCAGCATGGAGCTCTACTGTTTCGGTGTACAGCGTACCTTCACAACGCGCTCGCCCCGACGGTTTCGGGTCCGGTAAGTTCGGGCCGGCGGAAAAATCTTTGCCCTCTTCAGTATCTGGTTCACTGCAACAGTTTTTCAATCTCTGACTATCTCGTATCGATACATCAAGCCACATGGCATCGAGATCCGTAGAAGTTAATCTGCTAACCCGCATCCAGGCCATTATGGGCGCGCACAGGTGTCAGGGCGCACTTATCGGCACCCCATAAGGCACCAGCCGGTTAATGATGCCAGCACATGCACCTAGATAAGCCCAACTACTTCTATTTAGGCGTCCTCACTCTCACACCCCCGGTTTGCTTCCTTCATCCATCATGGCTTCCGACGAAGGCACTAGCAACGAAAAAAAGTTTGTCGACGAAATAAACGTCGGGTCGCTCGAGGGCCAAGCTGCATCCCCTGAGGCTCAGACCGGCCTCCATCGTAAGCTAAAGAACCGTCATGTCGCCATGATCAGGTACACATTCCTCTACGCTCACCGTTTCAGCTCAGGCTGACCTGTCCGCCCAGTATTGGTGGGGTCATTGGCACCGGTCTCTTCCTTGGATCAGCAACCTCCCTCATGAATGGTGGTCCTGTTGGGATTCTCTTGGGTTACCTTTTCG
>JBBPNR010000659.1:0-19157 GCA_038091015.1 Boletus vermiculosoides
TGGATGAGTACAGTCTGACGTATATGACGGAAATGCAATACCGCAGATGGCGCGCTACAACCGCAGGCCCAACCGCCAATGATTAAGGTAATACTGGCTATGCGTGGCTGCGGCATGGTCTAACCATAAGAACACGCCACGGAACGTAAGTGGTATGGCTAACGTGAGGCACCAGTGCCAACGTTCCCGGACGGTATCTGAAGAGTCATGGGCGCGCCCATTGAAAGCCACGAATTTGATCATGAAATGATGGCGTCAACATAGCCATGAACATACTTACTAGTGAATTGGCACTTCCCACGTTCTTCCCCGCGGGGGTGTACATTGGGTAAGTTCACGTGATGCTGGTAACTACGTTCCGTCATCCATGTTTCATGGGTCCCGTAGTGGCGAGCCCGTAGCCATGGAAAGCCCTTGAAAGCCATGGTACATGACATCGTGTGTGACTCGGACAGATATTCCCCGCCAGGTTTGAAGAGCCACGTGTGCGCCTGTGGGAAACCACAAAACCGTGAATGGTACTATAGCAATGAAAATGCCAGTGGGTGGTGCTCCCCAACGCGGGGGTGGGCTGCCATCCACGTCACCATTGGAACTTGGAAGAAGTAGCAGATCCATGTGATGCCGATAACTCCGACAACATTTTATATGTCACCATCAAGCCGTGCCTGAAGCTTGAAGGCCTGACGGTCGTGGCAAGTGTTATACCCGCCATGGTTCTTCTATGAAACACTGCTCCAGTCGCTTCAAGAACCGATTGGGTGGAAATTTAGTTGTCCGAGGCCGTACCGTGGAAATAGATGAAATAGGAATTTAGAAATAAAGAAAACTATAAATCCAACGATGTCCGTTACCATGCCCCAGCAGAATATGAAAGGCGATGACTTCACCATACAGGTCCTAAGTTATATCTCACAGGGTGTAAACTACCACTAGTACTTTCTATGGCAACAAAACCTGGGGATAAACAGATACATTCAATAACTCGACAAAAGGTACAAATCCGCGATGACTCACTGCCATAAGCACAATGGCCACTACGAACACGATAATGAGCACCAGACACGCAGCACGACGACCAGCCTTTCGCTGATGCTCTGAGGCAGTAGAAAGCTCCTCGGCGGCACCCCGAGTGTCCGAGGCTATCGAATAGATATTCGACTCGATGTTATCTATAATTTCAACACAGTTTTCAGGCGAGTCAAATAGAGATGCAGCGGGCAGACGCACCAAGCATGCCACCCTGTTGATTCACCAGTGTACCAAGGTCACGGAATATTTCGGACAACTCGTGGATACCTGTCTCAATTTCTTGAATCTCGACTTCTCGTTCTCGAATCAATGATTCTTGGTAAGCAAGTTCATGGGGGGACAACTGGGATTGAAGTAACTGTGCCTGTTGCTGCTGTGGGGTGGGGGAGGTTTCACTTGACCAACTTAGACAGACAATACAACCCGCGCAAAAGCTCTTACGAATGATGAGAGCGATCATCTTCTACCGCAAGCCTCACGCCCTCAACTACCGTTCGCTGTCTCTCTGCGCTGAACTGCTGTGCTCGCTGGAATGCCACGAGGGACAATTGAAGATCGTGTGAGGTCTTCTGTAGTGAGGTCTTCTGATGGGACTGAAGGGTGAACCAAGTCTAAATGCAGGAATTAATCATCATACATTGACTTACGCTCGCGGCCGGTATAGCGGAAAGCTTCTTCAAGTCCTCCGACCCACGTTTAGCCATAGCTCTCGTCGTTTCCGTGAGGTCATGGCTACCGCATAATTATTGAGAATACCTCGACAGACAATTCAAGATTGACGTACAGTTGTTTACGAAGGGAAGGAGAGTCCTTCGTAGTGCCAAGCTGATCCACCAATTTCAAAATTCCCTGAACATTGCTGTTGATCTTGAACACCTGAAGTGACAACGAGGACTGTAAGGACAGAAAGGTGGTGTCGTCTCGCGACTGGGAAGAAATGCTGCTCGGCTGAGCTGGACGAGATTGGCCAGTCTCGATATCTTGAAAGCTCATGATGAAGGATGTGGACGCAACGGGTCAGGAGTCGCGGCAACGAGGTAGAGCATGACCACGTGACTCAAGCTGCGAGGTCTAGGGAACTAAGGGAATGTAAGTATTGTCGGCGTCTTCGTATACGTATGTATTTTCCTTCTCGTACTAATCATTCATCATTCTTTTTGGCCTGAACATTCTCATTCGTTACTTTAGTTGGTTGGTTACTTTTCCTTTCTTTCCGTTATTGAGCTTATCATCTGAGCTTATCTAATAAGCGTAGTTAGCCAGACAAATCCATCCATCCTGCCCTCGATCGATTGGGTCAATCCCTATTGGTATACGGGTCCCTGAGGTTACACAAAAAATCAACCAAACAAATCGCGTGAGCAGCACGATACAGGGAGGTACGAGAATAGGACGGGACACAATCAATTGTTAGACAAGTGAGATGACCATACTGGTACTATGTAATACAGTTACAAGAGAGCCACGTGAATGACAAAGCTCGAAAAGGCAAATCACTAGCTTAGCAAGCCAAGAAACTAGAAACAATGACGTCGGCCTCGGGCATGAAATCTTGAGAGGCAATAAATTCGAATATACATGACAGCGAATCTAAATCCACATTTGGGGCCCTTCTTATCAGCGAGAGCCGCATTAGTGAGCTGTGATGAGGTATGATCCCGCGGAGTCTGGATTGCAGCCGAGCTACCAGGACCCTTTCGGGTTCCCACCAGTGTTTACTGGTTCCCATGCCGGAACTGGCCGGCATGATTCCTGTTCCAGCCGCATCCTTGGGTTGGGTTTCGATGGATGATGTCGCCGCACAACCAGAACCGAGAGGTAGCAGAGTGAATGGTCTAGCACTGTTATGGTCTAGCTAATCACAGATCGCTAGAAGTTCAAAAGCCTTGAAACTTGTTTCGTCCATTGCCCAAACTCACGTGTTTGATTAGTTCACACTGTTCAATTCCTGTAGATACATCCATTCTCCAATTATCGGATTTCACTTTAGAAACAACGGTCGCATGATTTTTTTGAAACAAGGTGGTTGGATTCCAAAACCCATGGATTGCCTCGGTGCCCTCGGCAACTAGTACCAATCGAGTGTAACACTCAGCCCACCCGCAACGCACGAAAATTCCACACTATCATGCCAATCTCGTCGACTGTAGTCAGGTTATTTAGTAGGAGAATTGGCAGATCAGTGTAGATATTATCCTACTCACTCACATGTCCATTCAAACTCCGACGAGTACTTATACCACCAATGATCAGGCTACCTCTCCAGCCGCAAGAAACCGCGCGATCGTTTTTTGTAATGCAACAAGTCATTCGATAATTCGAGGAAGTATTCTAGTTTGGGAAGGATGTATGTATATTCAGGAACTGAACAGTACACACCAATCAAAGATGTTGTGTTTGAGCAATGGACGAAGCAGGTCTCAAGGTTTTTGAACTGGTGTGCGAGCTGTGATTGATCATTGGCTAGACCATATTATGGCAGGCTGTACAAGAAACCGTATTCACTCCTGCTACTTCTCAGTTCTGATTGTGTGGTGACGCTATCCACACGAATGAATGTCTATTTAGATTCGTTGTCACAGTGTGCATTCGAATATATTGCCTTTCAGGCTGACCGGCGTACCACAGTGGATTTTTACATTATCAATCTCCGTTGTTTCTATTTTCTTGGCTTGTTTTTTGTCATTCACGCTTTCTGTGTAATACTGGTTCTCTCGTTCATTTACTGAATGATTGTGTCCTATGTCCGGTTCTCATTATCCCGCTGTATTGTGCTATTCCCGCGGAACTTATTGATTTATTTTTTCGTGTAACCTCGGGACCTTTCAACTTTCACTGTCCGTTGTGCACCTCCGATTAACCCCTTATGAACCCTCGGCAGGAAGTGGCATACCGCGTGAACAACTCATGTTATACAGGACACCTATGGTTCTCGTGGCCCTTGTTGGGAAGGTTTCCCCATTTCATTATTCACGCGTAAGTATTTGCCCCCCCCCCTGTTTGATCGTATCGTTTCAAAAGTTTCAAAGTGACTGAACTGACTGCGCTGTCTACCCCGTTTCTTGGGGCGTGACTAGTTAGTATCCAGGATGCATAAATATTCCGATCCGTCCCGCTCCCTTACTGTGGCATACCCCACTTCAGCGATCGGCTCTTAGTTATATTCGAAGGTATTGTTGGTTCTAGTGAGTACCAACCACCCATCTGACTACTTGATGTGCATAGATTCACAGTGCACTGAGACATGAAGTTTTCACGGTGAGCAGCAGTCTTCTTCACTGTATCGTCTATTCCCAACCAAATGCCTGCTTGTCCGCTTCACCGCAGATACTTCCAAGATACTCAGGCGAGTGTCTCCCGGCCGCATCCCTGCATATTCATCGTACTGAATTGCTTTCCATAGACCTCTGAGTGGAAAAAAGCTTACATGTAATGAGCTTTACTATCTTCTTGTTTGAATGTCTGTGCCCTGACATGATTTCCATGCCTTGGGAAACATATGATTGCTTCCTGTTCAACAGAGACTATCACAGGCTTAAAGTAAAGTTAAGAGTTATTCAAGCAATGGCTCCGCGGCAAGTCGATACTTGGAGTTCCTTTGGGGGTACGGAGATCGATCGGATCTTCCAGTTATCTCCAGACAATGAGGAGACATATGATGAATCCGAAGGTGAGAACACATTCGAACACCGATTCTCTCCCTGAACATGAGATGCATTCATTCTCAATAATGACAGAACACTTCAATCAAGGGGCTACAGCATCAGCCCACATCGCAGGCGTATGGGCTTCGGGAACTGACCCTACAACGAATGGTATCATGGACTCGAGTGGCCACGGGCCAGCTTCTTCTATAAGGCAGAGAGCGAGTCACCTGGAAAGTAAGCCATGGATACACTGACAACGATCGCACTCGAGAGCTCACAGAATATATCAGTCTCTTCCCCCAGCTTGACCTCTGCCAGTCCTCCACTTCGTGTGAGCGGAGGAGATTCAAATGCATCATATCCACAAGCGCTGTTACTCCCAAGAACCCGCCGCCATTCTTCCCTAGTCCCCCCCCTTTTCAGGGGTTCAGGTATCTGTTTCTCGGACTTTCTCCTGTCCGTTAGGGTCTAACCATACATTGACCCTGGTTTTAACAGGATCTCCCACACCTGTGACCTTGCATACAGTGCTTTCCAACCTGCCCGCCATCCATGCCGAATTTTTCGGCATGCTTGATGCTGAGCTAGACAAAGTAGAGACATTTTATATAGAGAGAGCAAAAGAGATGCACGAACGTGCCAAAATGCTTAGAAAACAACTCGACGAACTTGGAATACACCGGGAAATGTTCTATGTTGGTACTCTTTATTGTGGATTGACGTATATGCCACTAAACTGTGACCCCGTTAGGAATCGGACGCGCCCTCGAAGGCTCAGAGCTGGGCCAAGAAAGCATATCTTTCTATCTCACGTGCACTTTCGTCATTGATCCAGTGGACCCGAGACACGGGGCGTGGTGGTAATTTTTTTTTTGAAAGTGCTCTGACTTCGACTCACAATTGGGGCATCGCGGTTTCGTTGATATATCCAACTTAGACATGCAGGCACCTGAACGCCGGCGTCCGAATGTCAACCATCCTGGATCCTGGAGAAATGGCGTAGCAAGTGGCGCAGCCAAAACGAACCGTAGTACCACATCCTCTGCGACGCTAAACGACTCTGCCAGGTTGCTAAGCGAACGTTGGAATAGCTTTCGAAGCCTATCACCTGGTGGAAGACAGCATCCCCTCGACCCTTATGAGTATCGATGCGCGAAAAGGCGACTCCGACATGCTGTCGTTGAGCATTACCGGTGCGTTGGAACAATGCTCTGAAATTGTCCATTGAAAGACGGGTATCGCGTAATGCGGCTATTTGGTTTTCTGTTGAATGCCTTGCTTGATGCTGATATGCGCCATGTATTTACAGCGGCCTCGAGATTTTAAGGAATTACAGAGTAAGCGTCTTTTACACGTGGTACATGTTGATAGTTTTTGACCTTCGAATCCGTTCAAATCTCCTCTGTCGGGTTCGCGAATGACCTTGAACTATCATCGGTGCTATTCTTGGACCACGCCTATGATATCCTTGCGTTTTGCATCAAGATTCTTAATCTTACTGGCTTTCGCAAAGCATTGAGGAAATATGGGAAGATTACCAAGATTTCTGTCACGGATGCCTACATAAAGGAGAAAGTATGCAGCCGCACTGGTGAATGATGTTGTAACACTCAGCATCGAATTCTTGTAGGTAGAGCCTTCCGCCTTTGGCTCTGGTGCTATGGTTAGCACTATGCTCAAAGAAATGGAACACCTTTTTGCGGCGCGATTCGGTATGTTCCTTCCACACTCGAGCGTGATGGGATTTATGTGTTTTAATTACGCGCCACTGACACGCGGGCCTCGTATCCAGAACATGGAAACAAAAAGAAAGCAATGAGCCGCCTTCGAGTCGGATCATCAGTGAAGACGTACCATTCTAGCACGTTCCGCTCCGGGTGGTGGCTGGGGCTAGCAGTTCCTGCGATTTTTGCAGGTTCCTACCTATGTAGGGACCTCTTTCAAGATTGTTCAGTCATATCATTCTGAACTTCATTGGTAGCTCTCCAGGAGTACACACGGCAAACACTCCCATCATGGAATATCCTGCTTTTTATTTACTCGATATTCGCCGTACCAATATTTCTGGCGCTGCTGATTGGTCTCAATGTCTTCGTATGGGCGCACGAAAAAATCAGCTACGTCTTTATCTTTAGTGCGTGACTGTCAATATTGTCAGTCCAGTCTCTAACAATCTGCACAGGACTGAACCTAAGATCAAAGCGTGATCATCATGAATACTTTGAAGTATGTGCTGTACGGCTACCACACGCAACTTGACTTTGATTAGGCGCGAAAGCTACCTGCTTTCCTCTTGTGCACCCTCGCTTACGCATTTTGGTTCTCCTTGGCTCAAATTGGTTCCCCAATGTTGTGGCCCTTGATTTGGCTCGTCCTCACTCTCGCGATTATGTTTAATCCATTCCGTGTAAGTCCTTCAACCTTTTAATGGTCCTCAGCCTGGTCTGACGCTAATCACGCCTGGACAAGCAGAGGTTCATGTGGGGCAGTGCTTGTTGGTGGACCATCAAGCAAATAGCTAAACTTGGGGCTAGTGGATGGTGGGTGGTCGAGGTTTGTCACCGATATCAACGTCACGAGACACCTTCGAAATCTGACGATATCCCAGTTCACAGACGTCTGGCTCGGGTATGATCCTCGCCTTTGCCTCACTAAAACCACCTCACCCCGTTACCACCAGTGATCAGCTTTGCAGTCTTGTGTACACGCTTTCCAACTTGTACTTCGTGGGCTGCTTCTATGCTCAGTTCTCGCTCAACTTCCCCGGTTCGACCGTGCAATCCTCAATTAATCCGGAATCCGCCATAGACGCTTCATTCCCTGTCAAGGTCACATTTCCGTATCAAGCGGAATCATCTGCTGCCCATAATGCATTTCAAAGTCTCCTATCCTCAGCTTACGCCCCTCAGGCACAAGAAGCATGGTCGACGTGTGGAATAGCTCGGAATTGGGGATGGTATTGTTTTCTCGGCACATTGCCCTTCGTGGTACGTGTCGTGCACAACGTGAGGCGATACTGGGACTCGAAGCTCCCCAGCCAACTTTTCAACGTATGGCATTTGTATGATCTCCGTTCACTCTATGTTCATCGTCTGGTTCAAACAGGCTGGGAAGTACGTGGTTGGGATGATATATTACTTGTGTTACTGCTACTGGAGGCACCAAAGTATGTCTGATTCTATGATGGTCAACACGTAACTAAGATCATCCCCCAGTGAGTCCCCGTAGCGGTAAAAGCTATATTCTCTACTGTTTCATGGCGACTGTCAATGCAATATACTCGTGTGTTTGGGTAAGTTCCTCCACTTCTGTGTGTTTTGACATTCATGACAAGTTTGTGTCTCAGGACATTACGATGGACTGGGGAATGTGTAAACCACATGCTCGGTATCCACTCCTTAGACCAGAGCTCGTCTACAAATCACATTTACCGGTGCGTTTCCTTGTCTCGATCTCTTCAACGCCACTGACGATACCCTAGTACTATTACTTTGCTATGGTACGATCTCGGACCATCCCCTCTCGTATCTAATTACAATTCCTCTTCATAGGTGTCCAACCTATGCATTCGTTTCATTTGGTTGACTTTCGTATTCGTTAATGAGGAAAATTACGAGCTGTACTCGTTCATTGTTGCCATGCTGGAGATGTTACGGAGGGTGCAGTGGAACTTTTGTATACCATTTTCCCTTTCCTTCGTGACCAGGACTCACGCGTTCGTCGGTTTCAGATCGACTCGAGAACAAGCACCTCCATAATACAGGTCTGCACCGCATCATGCATGAGGCGCCCCTGCCGTACAACCTTGAGGAACTCTCCGAGGAGGCACGGATGAGGAAACGGATGGCCCGCTTGAGCTGAGGGGAGTAGCCAGATTCGATTTTACCCTTAGTAGAATGTGGATGGGAAGGAGAACGTCCTTCACACAAACGGTCGGCGATCCTATGCCTTCAATACATGTTACTGTGCTTTTGTTGCTCTCCCGTGTTGTGTTCATGACGGTGATACAGTAGTAGTACTTACGACGTCAATCATTCACCACCACTGGTGAATATTTGTGAACAATAGGCTCCGAATTTCGAGCTATAGAAGCATGCATGACTAAGCGTTACAATTACCCATCCTCGGCTTACTCTTGAGCATTCTTATGGCCTCTCAAGCCGACTTGCAAACGATGGCTTGGTTGTTCGCTCATACCGGGGAATCGGGCTAGGATCTGCCATATCCACCATTAACTCAATCTAGACTCTGATCCATGCTCCCTCAGCTAGTGTCCAGCTCTCAATGTTGACAGGATCGCTGCTCGGTGACCGGGCGTCGAGCTTTCAGGAATCCTGTGTTGATACGCGTCCAGGTTCGTCGCAATGGAATACTTCCTGCGGCAAACGCACGGGAAGCGATGGTTCCCGAACTTCACGTTTGCCATCACTGCGGCAATGATCCGGACGTCCGTAACCGATGGTGTCCAAGAGAACCGCACAGGTTTTAGGCGTGATTCCAGGGCTCATGAGTCCCTCGCTGATGCTTTGGTGATCGCGAGTGCGAGCGTGCTGTGAGTTGTTTAAGGGTGACCCGGGAGGTATCCCCAGCTCCTTTCTCCGAGCGTACAAGTGCCAACCTTTATTCTCGTTTCAGCAGCCTTCTTAAGTTTCGTTCTGCTCGCAAGGATTGGCTAGTAAACGGTCTGTACCTCTATTTCGTGTTAACCTGCTCATAGTCTGGTTTCCTCAACTATCGTCAGCTTCCCGTTGACGGCCTGATAACGCTCTCGTTTATCGATTCCCTTTGTTGATTATTCCTACTTTGCAAGATGCTTTCCCGTGTTATGCTCCCCATAGCTTTCATGACCGTTGCTGTCGCCCCAGCCATGTCCATTCCCGCACCCGCTCTATGAGTAAATAGGCAAACGAAGAAACAGTTATTTGCTGACTTCTTCACAGTGAGGGACCCGAGCTCTTCAGGTAGACTTCAGGAAGGAGATCCATGAACAGGAGATCGTGGAATCCACCGTCTATCCCGACCCTTCCTCCCATCTCGTCTTGCTGACAGAGTCGCACATATAAACGGCAGGACACCGAGACGGGGATAATTATCATTGACTGTTGTTCAAAAAGGCGTTGTAACTCAAGACGAGGCAAACACCCTCTTCCAGCTTCCTCGGTACGTGCCAAATAAGACGGTTTTCGACAAAAGTTAACCGATAATAGACATATGACAACCCCTGAAGATTCACCGCCCCCCGAGTCACTAGCAACTAGTATCACGTCGTTGCTCCCCGTTTTCACTGATGGTGCCACGGCAACCTACATTACGACGTAAGCGAAGAGGGCGCGGTGGACTCACCCACCAATTCCTACTCCCCCGCCGATTCCTTCATGTTGGTGGTTCTGGGACTGCAAGCAGGATGTAAAGGGGAGTGGACACCTCCGATTCCCACACCACCTTCGATTCCTAATTGCTGGTGGTCCCAAAGCTGCAAGAGGGGTGTCTTCGGGGGTCAAGTGAATCAGTCTATGGTCGAATCCCCGATCAATCAAACAATCCAAGCCGGTGTAATTCCTCAGACTTACGGCGATATGCTTGAGGAACTTTTGCCGTGTGACAGCCCTACACTAGTTTGTGTTTCCTCGATCAATTGACCCAATCTTTTGCAGGACGTCTGGCCCGGAAAATTTGCAAGAATTATCGAATATTTAATTATTCAAGCCATGCTAAAGAGTGGCGAGCTAAATAGCATCTCTTACGCAAGCGCCAAGTTTCTATTTCTACCATCGAGTCACTCATCAACGAGGCCGTGAAAGCAGGGATTCTGACTCAGGAAAACGCGACCGCTTTGGAGGCTCTGATTCCGTGTGTCTCGTTTGATCGATGTACCTTTCGGACGTGATAATTGGTGGGTTTCCTTTCGCGCAGATCCTTCAGCTAGAGAGAGATATCGAGACAACTCTCGTGCTACTCGAAAGCGACGAGGCAATGGTGGACTCCCCCGCCGATCCCTACCTCCTCCGATCCTTTCCTGTTAGTTCTTGAGAAGTTGCAAACGTGGAGTGGACCTCGATCGAAGGTAAATGAAGTTGGTCCACCGAGGATATTTTGATGTTGAACAAAGACCAAATGGAATGACAATATTCAATGGTCTTGCTCGCCGGCGCATATGCAAGGGGATTACGAGCGGTTTTACTGCCGTATACACGATGCGTCAGCATGAACCATCTATCTATTCGTGGTGAACGAGGACACGAAACGCACGAACCCTGTGGTGGGTTTGATTGGTCGCGGAATACTGTAGAAGCGCTTTTCATGGTCGCATGCATGGAGGCACTTTTCGTCATTGGCACTTCATTTCGCACTTTCCACTAAAACTCCCGTTGTTCCGTGACTCGGACGCTGATGCAGACGCTATGATGAAAAAAAAGGTCAAATGGTTCGCAGACTCAGGTCGGCAAATTTTGCAAAGGCATGTCTCTGGTATGAGACTTGCTGCAGCGTCAACTCATGCCATGAGCCTCCGACACGAACGAGAAGGGACGGTGGAGGGTGGGCAACGTACATCAATGCCTCTGCCTCGGTACGACTCGAAGCTCTTGAGTCTCATGAACGATGATTAACTTGGTGGACTGAGAGTGAATCTTCGCACCCGATGACACCGTGTGTACTAAGGACTGTTGAATAGTAAATTACCATGGGCAGGATAAGCATTGCATCTTGGTTCTGGGTACTTGAAGTTGGTGTCGGAAGTTGGTATCGGGACTGTCTCCCTGAAAGGCCTGAACAGCCTTGTACACCGACCGCGAGACTGAGACCTGTAGGTTCGTCTCCGGGCAGAGTATACAATTCGAAGCCAGGAGATAGACTATCAAGTTTTTTTTCTCCATAAACGCCTGAGGTCGATCCACGAATGTTGTCGCAAATTTCCACCGCGGCCACTTACAATTCTCGATGTGCGCGTTCACTGCTCAACATCTTTCTCCAGTCACTCCAGAAAAGACATAGACCGTCCTCACCAAACCCAATCCTACTCTTCGTGTTTGCTCCTTCGCCGACAACTCCCCCAGAGGTTCTGTCTGATATCACATCCACCCTCACCCGGCTCTGTCCCGAGCATGTCGGCTGCATATCCGCACCGCTACCCTACCAATACTTCGACCCGAGGATACGCAGTGCACCCCACTCATCCTCCTTCGCGTACGCGTTCGTAAACGGTGTGTCCTTCTGTTCCACGATCTCAGGTCGTGCAGAGGCACAAGTCGGGAGGTGGCACGCTGCCCGACACAGAACCGAGGACGTGAATGGAGCAATACGAGTCAATATTGAGAACTCACAAATGCGAACTATCAGTGACCTTTCCGAATCTGATGGTAAGGTTAACTGGGATAACGTCTGGGATCGCACCACAAACTCGTCGTCATCAAGACGCGGAAATGGCACAGACTTGGAGACGTTGCCTGATGCACTGCGAAATCTTGAGTATGTCTTCTCCTTTTTAACAATATTCCTTTGCAAATGCCACGTCCGTCAGCCCATCAACTGTAGACAATATCCTCTACTTCTCTGATAAGGCACCAGAAGGGCTTGCGACTGTGCTAGAAGGTGTGTTTCCACAAGCGAATAAGGTCTGTAATATCGCGATATCTGTTTCAAACCATTGTTCGTCTTACACCCTCCTCTACATCCTGTGTAAACTTTGATGCCGTACAGCTCTCTCTCGTCGCCTCGTCCACTCCCTTCATTACTGGTCGTCCAGTTACGCTCTTTCACAACGGGTCTATTTTATCAAATGGGGCCGTCGGTATCGCGTTTGAATCCTCCCCTCCTCCAACTCTTCCGGTGGTCGAGCTTTCCTTCCCTCCGCTGGTCACGCTAAGCACTAATTTGAATGTTACGAGGTATCCAGTAGCTCTTCCTTTCTATTCGAGACTGATCTGATGATTTTGCATTTGATTGTCATTTACGTTATCTTCGACGCTAGTTCTAAGGGGAATCTGATTCTATCACTAGATTCTGGGAATCCCACTCTATTGTTGCTCAACGCTATCCAAAAACATGGCCTTTCCCCATCGCGTACAACATGGGTAGGTAAAGAGGACGAGTTTTACGTGGGTGTCATAGATCCTTCAAGTCAACGGGTACGTGGTACAAACTTCCGTCTAACGTTCTTGTCCGTCACTGGATAACCAACGTTGTTCTATCCAAAAAAAAACCTTTCGCTCTGTTGGACCGTCCAGGTCTCCCAGCTCCACCGCATTAATGCCGGTGATCCATCACGTGGAGCTATCGCTCTCGACGCTGCTTCAGCACCAAGAGAAGGTTCAATCATTCGTGTGAGTTGATCAATTTTCTGATAGCATTATCATCGACTTACGACTTTGTTGGCAGTTATATCACTTGTCCAGAGACCCTGTTCCAGATGCCCTGACATACATTCCGGACACCAGTCTCAAAAACATCTCACTATTTGTTGCACCAGAGATGACCCCGGTGGCAAGCTTCGGGGATGACATTGCAGACGGCCTGACAGCAGGAAGTGATCTCTCGAGTGTTTCGAATGCTTTCCTTGCAGCATCTGAGAATGGGTTTACCCTCTCGCATGGCGCACAAGGGCCTTGGAAGTGTGTCGTTCCCGGGGGACGCACGGGATTGTCATGGAACCGCCCTACGTCGAAATGAACGATTTAGCATACTACTAGTACTATTACTTCAATTTTGTTGCTACTACATGTTTCCCATCACGTAATCAGGTCGGAGAAGGAAAATCGGCGAATTCCGAATGACCGAGAACACCCGAGCTTTTGGTGGAGGCAGAGTCGGACACTCACTTTACCTTTTTCCCGAATGGTCTCTCGAACGTTGTCGGCGTCACTGGGTCGTACCCTCCGCAGCGCAGCTCGTCACCCTGTGAGTCAACCGCTTTCGTTGACCACCTCCAAATCTGACACAACGCGCAGCGGCCCTTGCGGTCGTTCGCAACGGCTGTGAACATCCCGGCGCCCATCACCGAGACAACCACGCTCTCAAATGGTCTCACTGTTGCAACAGAGTCCCATCCACATGCGCAGACCGCTACCGTCGGTGTATGGATTGATGCAGGCTCTCGCGCAGAGACCGATAAAACGAATGGGACAGCACACTTTTTGGAACATATGGCTTTCAAGGGAACGGGTCGCAGAAACCAACACGCTCTTGAGCTGGAAGTAGAAAATCTTGGTGCACACCTGAACGCGTATACCTCCCGCGAACAAACCGTTTACTACGCCAAGAGCTTCCGCAAGGACGTCCCAGTTGCTGTCGATATCATCAGCGACATACTTCAACACTCTAAACTGGAGAATGCTGCGGTTGAGCGCGAGCGAGATGTCATCCTACGTGAGCAACAAGAAGTCGACAAGCAACTTGAAGAAGTTGTCTTCGACCATTTGCATTCCGTCGCGTTCCAAAGTATATCATCATGCTTCTCCTCCGTGCTATTACTAATATCCCATAGGTCAACCCCTGGGCCGGACAATCCTTGGCCCCAAAGGCAACATCTTGTCTATTAAGCGTGATGACCTTGCGAATTACATCAAGACCAACTACACCGCTGATCGTATGGTCCTAGTCGGCGCAGGCGGTGTTGACCACCAGGAGCTTGTAAAACTCGCCGAAAAACACTTCTCTTCCCTTCCTGTCTCCTCTAACCCCATACCTCTTGGTCGTTTTGCCCATCCTCGCACCGACTTCGTTGGCTCGGAAGTTCGGATCCGCGACGACGAACTCCCATGTGCCCATGTTGCTATTGCTGTCGAGGGCGTGGGTTGGAGTTCCCCTGACTATTTCCCCATGCTGGCAATGCAATCGATCATGGGTAACTGGGACCGTTCCTTGGGTGCATCATCTTTGCTGTCTTCTCGGCTCTCTCATATCATTTCTTCCAACAATCTCGCCAACAGCTTCATGTCTTTCTCCACATCTTACTCGGACACCGGTCTTTGGGGCATCTACCTGGTGTCAGAGAATTTGATGAATCTCGACGACATGGCCCATTTCACACTCAAGGAATGGACACGCATGTCTATGGCTCCTACCGATGTTGAGGTCGAGCGTGCTAAGAGTCAACTCAAAGCTGGCCTTCTTCTTAGCTTGGATGGAACCACCGCTATTGCTGAAGACATTGGCCGACAACTGGTCACCACTGGTCGCCGTATGACACCCAAGCAGATTGAGAATGCCGTCGATGCTGTTACTCCTGAGGAAATCAGGCGTGTCGCTCAGAAATATCTCTGGGACAAGGATGTACGCCCGCTGTCTCCCACCTTTTTGTGATACGTGGATATTAATAAGCTTTGCATAGATCGCCATTACGGCTCTTGGACCCGTCGAGGGTCTCCTTGATTACAACCGCATGCGGGCAGATATGTCTTCGATGATATACTAAGTATGGTGCTCCTTGGTTGCTGCTGCTTTGTCTCAGCATTTCTTAGGACAGTGGCCGTGGCAAGTAGCTAGACGATGTTACGTTCTTGTCATTCATTCCGAAGTAGACCACGGAATATAGGACGCTTTAATACCAAAGGCGCTGTTTCCCCACATTAAGTTGCAGGCTGGAGGATTCAAATATTCATACCCAATCTCAATTTTTTTGGTATCGAGCATTCAATGCCAGATCAGTACATGCAGAGGTACATACGACTATAGATGACGAAACATTTGAGAGCAAGTCCGAAGAATACTGCAGTATTTGGGCCTAGGCCCCGCTCCCACCCCGTGAAGTCCCCTTTGGGCGGTGTCTGACAATCCAAGGATGCCGGGAAACTTCCGCTAAAGAAAGCCGTTCTTCCGGGTTGTATTTCAGGAGCTACGGGTAGTAAGATTATCATGCCGGGTTTGGATACACGGAAGCGAGGGGCAGAGCCCACCTTGGAAATTACGTCTCTCGCTTCGGGCGAAACGTGGGTAGGTATGCGGAGATCAACCTTTGCTATCCGTCGATATGTGGCTGCACCAGAATAAGCCTTGAATTGCATGACTGGACAGAGGCACTGACCGTTAACGCTGTTTCTGTCTTCAAAGGGTGGGTTTCCGACCATAAATTCATAGGTGAGCACCCCGAGTGCCCAGTAATCCACCTTTTCATTATGTTCTTTTCCTTCTACCATCTCCGGGGGAAGGTAGTCTAATGTACCACAGAGCGTCATTCGCCGGTTGCTCGGTGCATGTACGCTCCAGCCGAAATCCCCAATCTTGAGCTCGCCATTGATACCTAGCAAAAGGTTCTCCGGCTTAATATCCCTGTGGATAACATGTTTCGAGTGCAAATACTGCAGCGCGTCCGCCATTTGGTCAATATATCTCGAGCTGCGCTTCTCAGAGAAGCTCCCGTGTTTGCTCAGTTGCTTGTAAAGTTCGCCTTTGCCCGCAAATTCGAGCATGAGGAAAATACGCTTCTCGTCGTGGAAATAGCCATATAAACGCAGGACATTTGGATGGCGAAGGTTTTGCTGGATTTCTATTTCTCGACGGATTTGCTTCTCGACACGAGACTGGACGATTTCGGATTTGTACAGGCACTTAAGTGCGAGGATGTAGTGCGGTTCAACTTTGGTGCGGACCATGTATACGCGACCGAATTTGCCCTTTCCAAGAGGGCGACCGATGTCGAACGAGTTCAGGTTCCATTCGCGGGTGGGTTGTGTTCTGCAGAAATGTCAACGATCGAGGATAGCAGTACCACAGCGAGCCATACCTCGAGACGCTCGAATCAAGTGCCAAGTCTTCGGCGGCTTCCCCGTATACCTTCTCGCCTCTTTTCTCGTTGTCTATCTCGAACCCACCGTCATACTTTCCGATATCAACGGCGGGGGGTTTGGCAACGGGCTTAGTCGGAGGTGGTGGCGTGGTGGTTCGGTTCTCTGTGTTCGTCTGATTTCGGAGAGCGGATGGTTGGGCAGGCTTTGGGATGGGGTTGGGTGCAGCATATTTGGTGAGGAGTTTTGCAACGTTCGTTTGACTTGACTGTTTCGACTGGGTTGGCCGAGTCGGCGGTGGATTGGTCTGTTTCTTGGAGGAGATTTCGAGCGCTGCGATTTGCTTCGTAACAGAGCCTATTGAGGCCATGTCTCTGGTCTGAGCAGTTCAAACGTCTCGTTGTCGTGTGCAGTTGCGGCGAGGGTTGGAACAAGGCAACTTAGGCAAGCGAGCGAGAAGCGAATCCACACGAAACTCCAACACGCAACACGCGACGCGGTCACGTGCATCCAGCTCATCTTAGACCTCGACCATTGTGCAATTGATCATAAGTTTGGAGCATACAAGGTCGGCGGGCTTACCTCCTGTTCGTTCCGCTGGAACGAACTAAGGAAAGCAACGTGAAAAGTAAACTAAGGTTTTATACGTATGCTGGCGTCAGAGCTATCCAGGCCCCAACACTACGTACTAACGACGAGCATCCAAAAGGTTTAGTAATGGTATTTAGTGTCAATCCATCCAGGATTGCCGCCGAACACATATTGAAGCGTATAGTTTTGCGCCTGTTCCTGATCCAGGATGTGGTTCTGTCCAATCCGAGTAGACGTGTTGCCTCCCGGACCTATATCATACTTAGCGCGGGTGATCATACGATTCATAGAGTAATTACCATATGAATCGAACTCGGCGTAGTAGGCTGTGGCGGGAATTGTGTCACTGTCGTGACACGCATGCAGATTTAATTCTAGCGGGTGCAAGGTGGAACCGAAAACAACTCACCCTATTGCCCATGCAGTGAACCCAGATGGGTGAATGCTGTTGTCCATATAGCTGTGGAGGTAGACGGCACGCGCATAATTATTCCACGGGCGCCCTAAGCAAATGTTAGTCAATTTACTCTCGAAATAGCATTGTCAGTTACCGAGGAAGCAGCTTCCGTCGGTCGCAACCGTTGCGTCTGGTGACTGTGACAAGATATCTGACATCAGGTACACCATGACAATTTTGCGAACTTACACGGATGATTCTTGAGTTGGCGATGTATACGCCATCTGGTGTACCAGGTGTCCCCGCCCAGGCGGTAATACCACCTCCACATCCACGGTTTGCAAGGGTCACTGATTGGAACCAACTAAAAAAAAATCAACCATCATAACTCTGGGACCCGAACGACACAGAACCTACGCGCGTCCACACCCGAAAAGATCTAGCGAGGACCATGAAAAGATTAGAAACGGAACGGAAGGAAAAACCTACAGTCAGTATAACCGTATATGATGCTATCAACAACATAAGTGTTGGCGCCAAACCCAGTATACCACGTATCCTGGTAACTTTCGAAGGTGCACCCGTAAAATGATGCGTTGGCCAACGTGATAGAGATCACGAGTGCTTGACCGATCGAGTAATTGGCCTACAAGAAACTCAATGGTTGTAGAATTATTTGTTCAAACAAGGCAGACTAACAGCACGATTTTCGAAGTCGATGTTGTAAGCCCTGAAATCACCGCATCCAAAGGGGTAGTCGACGGCAGGGCCCACGGTCAGTATTACAGTCCCTTCATCTGTTATGCCATCATGGGCATATTGGTTGTCCCAGATCTGCACAAGATTGCGCTGGGAAGCATTCCCAGCTTGGATGGAGGCGGTGGCAGGGTCTAGCTGACCCTGAGTGCGCAATGCGTTAGCCTCCACAATAATATTGCACAAGATAGACTCACCAATAGCGTGAGAGGCGCAGCACGTGAAACGTTAACCCTCTCGGGGTACTGTCCTTCGCCAATGAGGATGACGGCATGCTTGCCTGTTCGAGGACTGTTGCACGTCAGTGTGCCTCCACTACAGGATAGCAGAGCTCACAGGGAATTGATGGCGTCCTGGACGTGGCTAAAATTCGCACTTGGATCAGTCTGCGAAACATAAAGTGTTCCATCAGGACATCCTGTGAGGGCTGATTCATTGGCAGATTTCAACTGGCATGCAGAGTACGTCGGGGAAAGACTCAGAACAAGCCGAAAAAGGACAGAAAGACAAAGGAATGTGAGCGAAGGATGGTTCATGGCGGACACACGTTGTTGGGATGAGCAATACCTGCGAGGGTCGTCAGTGTGTTACATTATTTAACGAGAGACGTGTCTTCCGGGACAGCTCGTGTCGCTATCAGAGATAATCCGGTGCGGTTCCCGGCATTTTAAAAAAGCGCGACCAGGAACAGCTCCCCGCGTGGCAATTATGAGGGGGCTTCAGCCGAAGCCAAGGCAACACTAGTACTCAGAATCCGAGACTGACTCTGAATCAGGGTACAACATAAAGCAGATTCAACAACGTCGATAATCCTCACTGAGATACGATCCATGTGTGAACCTGCTTTCTGTATCCAGTGATAGGCAGGTTCAGGTCTGAGCGAGGTCTGATTTTGGTAGGATCCTGTGCTGGGATTATATTGTTCTCGTTGAACTGCGACGTTCCTTCTGCTCCCGATACCGTTACTGAGTTTGGACACCACATGGGTGCTTAACCTTTCTAGACATCTGTGGG
>JBBPNR010000660.1:0-19149 GCA_038091015.1 Boletus vermiculosoides
GGGAAGTCTACTGTGGCCAGGGTTATCAAAGAGATCCATCCAGGCAAGGAAAACATCAAATTAGGATGTCCTTCCAAGCTTTCTCCTACTAATAAAAGGAGAATTGTCTCTAGTATCACCTCTGGCAGGGTTGAAAATGCTGTCCAGGCAACCCATCTCATCAATTCTGCCCTCTCCTCTCCTGTCTCTTCCCAAACTGTTAGAAATGTGCTCAAGTCTGCATCTCTAAAGGCTGTGGTCAAGAAAAAGAAACCACTCTTGTCTGTTAGGCATAGGCAACATAGGCTAGCCTTTGCACTCAAGCACCAACACTGGACTGTGGAGGACTGGACTAGGGTCATCTGGTCAGATGAGACCAAGATCAACAGGATTGGATCAGATGGAAGGAAGTATGTATGGAAAGTGGCAGGAAAACCTTTGCAAAACAAGGAAGTACAGGGAACAGTCAAGTTTGGAGGAGGTTCCTTGATGGTTTGGGGATGCATGGGTTGGAATGGAGTGGGCATTCTTGCAGAGATAGAAGGGAGGATGAATGCTGAGCAGTATGTCTCCATTTTGGAGGATAATCTGCTTCCTACCATGGAACATTCTGGAATCCCTGAGAAGAGCATTATCTTTCAACAAGATAATGATCCCAAGCACACCTCTAAAAGAGCCAAGAAGTGGCTGGAATCTCAAGAGATCAAGGTTCTTGATTGGCCAGCACAATCTCCAGACCTTAATCCCATTGAGCATCTCTGGCAAATCCTCAAAAAGAAGCTCAACAGCTATACAACATTATCAAGAGGAGTTTGAGAGTTTTGGGAGAGAATTGGAGTGGAATGGGGCAAGATAGAGGTTGAGGAGTGTCAAATATTAATAGAAAGCATGCCTAGAAGACTAGAGGCAGTGATAAAAGGAAAGGGAGGGCATACAAAATACTAAAATTGTAGAATAGAAATGTTGCTCAAAAAAGTGTCCCAATGACATGTTATTTTAATATGGTTATATCTCAGTGCCATGGCAACCAAATCACATGACCAAGGGCTCGGATTCAGGGCAAGGGTTAGGGCTATTGATGACCCTGCAAGGGTTAGAGCTATTGCCTTTTGCACTTCTTGCAAATATCAACTTTTTGCAAAATAGCCAAATATTGGGACACTTTTTTGAGCCACTGTACACATTTCTGTGTATCTTCTGGCATTTGAATATTACAAGTCCCTGTTCTGCTTATGAGTGAACACTAGCTTCTCTTCTGAGGAAGACTCTTCCTTTTTTAAGAGATTTCTCTCTTTCTCTCCATGTCTGGAAGCGCCCAGAAGAACACTGGCGTCGTAACAGTGGTCATAGGGACAAGATGGCAGGACATGGTTGGTGGCTTTCTTTGAGAAGATGGAGGTGAATTCTTGGTATTTGGGAGGCAATGTGGGTTTGGGTTTGGCCTTTTCAGCCTCCATAGCAAGCTGCATGGTGGTGGTGAGTTTGGTGATGAGGGAGGAGGCATGAGGTAGGTAGCAGTGACTGCTACATATTATCTGGTGGAGGACTCTATTCTCCAGGGCTCAGTTGATGAATTGGCCTTCAGTCTCCTGTTCTAGGAATGTCTCTAGATGAGGGTTGGAGACAGAGTCAATATTCATGTGGCAGGGTGGTGTGGGGTTGGGTGGTAGAACTGGGAGGTGTGTTGCTTGGTATTGGCCTCATGAGAGAGGAACAAGTTGTTTGACTGGTTGGTGGATTTGTCAATCAGTAGAGTTTGTGTGGACCAGTCAATGGTTGGGTTGGCAGTCTTCAGCCAAGGTAGTCTGAAGATGAGGTTTTGCTGGCCACAGGCCATCACATGTTACAACACCAGTGTTCTTCCAGGCACTTCTGGATGGGTCCAATGGTTCCAATGGTTCCAATGAGGGGCCTTGTTACTCAGAGAACTGGCATGGTTTAGAAGGTCCAAGCGTTCACTTGCAAATAGAATGAAGACTTTGTAATAGAATGCCAGAAGATACACAGAAATGCGTAGAACTAGCTTGGGCTACTTCTACAATACAAAGGGGTTTTTATACAAATGATTCCAGAAATGTGGAAAGGGGCGGAAAACAATGGAAGTTTAGGAACTACAATCTGATTGGAGCATTGATGCCCAATCAGAGAGGAGGTAGGAACATTGGTCCATTTCCAAAGAGTAAGGAACTAAAAGAGAAAGGAAGAGGGAACAGAAGAAGGTAACAAAAGAAACCAATTGTTCCATTCGGAAGTGCTTCCAATTGGAACAGTCTATCATCTAAAAGGGAAGACTGAGTAGTGGAGTGAGAGGTGCATTCTGGATCAGAACCAGCTTTGACCAGAACCCCTGTTTTATGGTGGATCATCCCCAATCTACCTAACCCTGGTCAGGGCCGGATTGATCTCCCTCATTCACATTGTAGTCCCATAGATCAGAGTCAGAAAGAGGGGGGGGAGGGGTCTTGGTCAGGAATGTGTCTGGGGCAATTTCGTCACACATGCTCATTACTTCCACAGATAAAGCACACTCAGTTGGAATATCTTTCCTGTCTACCTTGACCCACACTAATGGCAGCAGACTCCCTAGGCATGGTAGAAGGTCCAGTGGGACCAGTGGTGGAGGCAGGTCAAATCTGCATTCTGGCCATGGAGTTGACAATATCTCGTAAGATTTGGCGGCTGGTAGTGGGGGCAGGGAAGTGGTTTTGAGGAGAGCTTTGTTCATCTGTATCCATAGGGACAGGGGGTGGAAACAGGGTGGGGGGTTGAGGAGCAACAGGGGGAGGAACTCAGAGTGGAGAAGGAGAGCAGGGTTCTCCAGTTCGTCGAGGGGATTGATCTGGATGCATGCCGGTGAAAAGGTTGCTGGAATAGATGGGGGGATTTGGCAGAACGACAGTGTCAGATAGGTAAATTCGTCTTTCTTTGGTGGAGAGTGCTCTAAGAATGGGTTGGATGACAAAGGCAAACTGGTTAGAAGGAATATTGTTGACCACATGGCAGAATCCAGCAACAAACAGGAGCTCCAGCACATCACCTCTGATAGCAAGGAGAGACTCGACAAGGGCTGAATCATAAGGTCCAGTTCCGTATCTGGAGTTATTTTGTAGGAAGAATTGGTAATGAAGGAATACTTGTTGATACATCCTGACCAGACCAGCAAGGAATTGAGATCCATTGATGGTGTAATGGGTTCGTAGGAATTGGTCAAAGGGGGCGGCTTGGAGCACTATGGTGAAGGTGACTTTTCTCAGGAAGGGGGAGAGGTGGTGTACGCGGACCAGGGGATTGGTAGGGATAGCAGTTTCCTGAGACATCTAATAGGAGTAGTGGAAGGGGCAGTAGGGAAGTTTGCAGAAGTAGGAGTGCTGGTAGCAGTGTTAGACGGCCTCGTTGAGTTGAGCAAAGGTGGGGGAATCAGATAAGAGGAAATTACGTCATAGGAAATCAAGGTTTTCTTTGGAAATGGTGAGGCTTTTGGGGATCTCAGAGAGATAGGATGGGGGAGTCATGGGGTTATTTGAGCCCGTGGGCTTTCTTATAGTTGTCAAGGACTTCCTATGTGTTACTAAAGTTGTGTTCTGGTTCCCAGATTGCTTTGGAGAGGGGATAGCCTTTCCAGGCTGTGAGGTACTGTCTTCATCGGAGGTGGCCTTTATGCCGTATGATATAGTCTATTTCGTATTCCTCTTCCCCCTGTGCTAGATCTGGAGGGGGGTGTGGAAAGTTGGGTTTGTGTTTGTTGGTTTTGATAAAAGGGGTTAGGAGTGATGTGTGGAAGATGGGATGAATCTTCCATTGTTTGGGGAGGGCTAATTTGTAGGCTAGGTTTGATATGACCCTCTTTATTTCAAAGGGGCTGTGCTGCTTAGGAGCGATTTTTTTGTTAAGGTTTAGTGGGAGATTGGTCGCTTCCAGCCACACAAACTGCCCTAGCTTGAATGGGACAAACTTTCCCTTGGATCTGTTCACCATAATTGCTTTGGCTTTTTCAAGGGAGGCCAAGGCTTCATCCCAGAGAGAGGTCAAGTTTTTAAGATGGTCCTATATAGCTGGGACAAATGTAGGGCTGATTTTAGGGTAGGATCGGGGATGATATCCCATCAGGAGGTGGAAGGGGGAGTCATTGGTGGTGGAGTGTACCATGGAATTATGGTGGAATTTGGCTAGGGGTAGTGCTTCTATCCAGGCAGAAGGGTTGTTTTGGCAGAATAGCCATAGATAGGTTTCCAGTTTCTGGTTGACTCACTTGGTTTCTTCATCAGTTTGTGGGTGATAGGCGGTGGACAGGGCTATGTTGTACTGGAGAAGTTGGGTCAATTCCCGTGTGAAGGTGGAACTGAATTGGGGTCCCCAATCGGAGATAACTTTGTCATGGAGGCCAAAGCAGGGAAAGATATGAGAGAAGAAAAGTTTGGCTACACTTTCAGTGGAGATGGACTTAGAGCAGGGAATGAATATCACCCCCTTCGTTAGTCCATGGTTGACCACGACCAACACAGAGTTGATAGCCCCACAGAGAGGAAGCCCAGTGATGAGGTTCATGAAAAGGTGTTGGAAGGGGCAAGAGGCAGTGGAAGGGATGGGGAGGAGGGGGAGTCTGGTAGGATGGGTGTTTACTTTGTTCTGTTGACAGACCGCGCATCCTGCAATGTAGTAGCAGATGAAGGTAGCCATTCCAGGCCACCAGTAGGATTGGGAGAGTAGGGCAAGGGTTCAAGTGGCACTGGCATGTCCACCATGGTGGGAGTGATGGATTGATGAAATGAGGGGTTGTCGACAGTCCTCGGGAATATAAGTACAGCCCTGGAATGTAAGGTGGGTGCCATTGTATGCCCAGTCAGTGGTTTTGGTGCAAGGGAGTAGGGAGGACCCCCTATGGAGGGCGGAGAGGGCGTCAGCAACTAAAGAGTCGGTGGTGGTAGAAGTGGTGATTTTTGAGGCAATGGCGACATCTAGGGACCTAGTGAACAAGTTGTTGGGGAGAAGTTGGAGGGCCAGGTTGTTTTCGCAGATGGTGGAGTGGTCTTTTCAGGATAGGGTGTCAGCAGGCACCATAGCGGTCCCAGGCAGGTGGGTAAAGGAGAGGTTGAAATCCTGCAAGAACATTTGCCATCATGCATGTCAGCAGGTTAGCTTCTGCAGTTCCTGGAAGTAGGTTAGGTTCTTATGATCAGTCAGGATGTGGACCAGGTGCGCTGTTCCTCTGAGGTAATGACGCCATTCCTGGAGTGCCAGGATAACAGCAAGTAGCTCCTGATCATAGATGTCATAGTTGCATTCTGGGGCAGAAAAGGTTTTTGAGAAGTAGGCGCAGGGGTGGAGATTGCTGTTACAGTCATTCTGCATTAGTACCCCTCTGGCTGCGGTGAGGGAGGCGTTAGTCATGACATGGAAGGGCTGGTTGGTATTAGGGGTGCGCAGGACTGGCTGGAGCAGAAAGGTGTTTTTTAGGGTTTGGAAGGCTCACTGCTTGGCATCTCCCCAGTGCCAGGCAGCATTCTTTCTGGTCAGCAAGAGTAGTGGTTGGGCTATGTCGGAGAAGGCGGGAATAAATTTCCTGTAGAAATTGCAGAATCCAATGAAGGAGCAGACTCCTTTCATGTCCTTGGGGGATTTCCATTTTTCTATTGCTGCTAGTTTGGAGGTATCCATGTGGACTTTATCCTTCAAGATGTGGAGTCCAAGGTATTCAACCACTTCCCAGTCAAACGAACATTTTTCTGGGCGAAGATACAGATGTTGCTCTTGGAACAATTGGAGCACCTTGTGGGTTTGTTCTTCATGGAGAGTCAGATCAGTGGAATGGATGAGGATGTTGTCCATGTAAATGATCAGCCATCCTTCAGTGATGAAATCCTGAAAGGTGTCATTCATGTAGGTTTGGAACATGGTGGAAGAGTTGCTCATTCCAAAGAACATCACAGTGGGTTCAAAAAGCCTGAGAGGGGTGGTAAAGGCCGCCTTCCATTGATCCTTTGGCTTGATGAGGATATTGTTATAGCCCCATCAGACATCAAGTTTGGTGAAAATGGATGACCCTTTTAATTTGTCAATCAGATTGGGGATTCTGGGGAGGGGGTAGGCATTGTTGACAGTATGTTGGTTAAGATAACGATAATCCTGGCAGGAGCATAACTGTCTGTCTTTCTTCTGTATGAAGAAGAATGGGGTGGCCTGAGGGGAGTTTGATGGCTGAATTTTTCCATTGGCCACATTTTCCTTGACGAAATTTCCGCAGGCTTTGGTTTCCTCAGGATTGAGGGAATAATTCTTAGCTCACTTCAGAATAAAACTGGGGAGTAGATCTATTCTGTGGTCAAAGGCTCAGCTGGAAGGAAATTCAGTGATTTCTTCATCTGTGAAGACTTCTTCATATTTTTGGTATTGTGGGGGAATCCCCTCTCTGGTTTTTGCAGTCTCTTGGGCGATTGTTGTGGAGATCGTTACTTTGTGGATGTGCTTAGGGAATTTTTTGAACCATTGTCAGTAGAGCTTGTGCAGCTTAACATTTTTGTCAGTTCCGAGGAAGCGAAGGAGGTATCTCTGAGCCAGAGTTTCAGTCCTATCTTGTTTCCTTGGCTTGCTTGTTGGTTCCAATGTCACTTCCTTGGTTATCCAGTCAATTGAAGGATTCTTTTCTGTTAACCAAGTCATTCTGAGAATAATATTCTGCTGTTTCCTGCTGGCTAATACCAGGAAGTCCCTTTCTTCCTGGTTTTGGTCTATAGATATGGAGAGTCAAACTTTGAATCAGATTTGCCCCATTTTGTTGGTGGTCCTGTCTGCATTGTATGCATTTTGGGGTTGTTTGAGGGGAATGAGGGGCATCTTGTGCCTTTTTGCAAAGGCATAGTCAATGAAGCAGCCAGTAGCTTTGCAGTCAATTAGTGCAGCAGTTTTTGCAACTTTTGAATTTCCAGGGTTTGAGAATTCTATGGGAATGAATAAGGATTTCTCATTCATTTTTACTGTTACATTTGGAAGTGTAGGAGAGCATGTCATTGCCCCAAGTCTCCTTGTTAAAAATCCGCCTCATTGGGGCAATTCACATGTTCTTTCTCCTCTTCACTTGGCTTGTCAAAGTGTTCCTTTAAGGTTCTGAGGACTTCCTCTCAGTTTATCCTTTGTTCCCCTAGCTTCTTTACATATCCCTCTAATTCATCAGCAGGGGAGTTTATTTCTCTGATTTGTTCTTGGTTCTGTGGATGAGTGGGGGTTTTGCTGTAGGTGGGGTTTCTGTTGTTTTTGGATGAGGATTGTCCCATGTGATTCCTGGTGTGACATCCAATTTTGTGGCATCGGTAGCAGTGAGTTTCTCTGTTGTGCCTGTTTCTTTCTGTCTCAGAGAGCCTTATCACATTGATGTCCATGGCATTTGGGTTGCTTCTTTTTCCTTGGGAGTCTCCTTGGGAGGTCTGGAATCTTCCCAGCCAGAAGTCATTCAACCACTTGTACACTTGGGTGTGGGTGCTGGCGGCAGACATCCATCCTTTTAGGGTGGTTGGTTCAGTTCTGTGGAGGATGTCGCTGATTAGGTTGAATAGTAGTCCAGCACAGAAGAGATTGCAGATCATGGCTTCATCAGTCATCTTGGTGAGAGAGAGGAGTAGGTTGAATTGGGTGGAGTAGTCCTTTAGGGCTTCTGCTGTTATCTCTTTCATTCTCAGGGTTCTGATTTTCCTTCGCATGTCTACTGCCTCATCTTTTGAGGAGAAGGCATTTTTGAAGTTTTCTTTGAACATCTCCCATTTCTTGTAGTTGTTGTTAGTCTCCAGTTTGTCATAGTATCCTTCTGTAAAGATTTTTCCTTGTTCCTTGCTCTCTTTGCTAAGGTGGCTGTGACGATCTCTTTGTCTCCTAGCTTGGCTTTTTTGACGTTTCACCATGCTTTCATGGCTTTCAGCCACCAGTTGGCATCTTCTACCTTCCTGGTGAAATCTTTGGGTAGATTCTCTTTTCCCATCTCATCTTCTGTTTTGTTGGCTTCACTGTCGGAATCCCACTCTTCTTTGTTTGGTCCAGGGAGGTGAATATCAGGGTTGGGAGGTGGGATAAGTTGTTGAGGGGGTCTGGTGGGGTTGAAGGGTCAAGAGGGTTGGGTAGATGTGGTTGTTCCGGATGGCAGTGCTTTCCTAGACTGCTGTCTTTCTTGTTGTTGTTGTTGCCACCTTTGTACATTGGCTTTGTCTCTTGCTTATGCATTAGCGAGGTTAATCTGGCTCACCCTTTGTTGGGCCTGGTAGTATGCCCTGTCCTCAGGTGAGAGGTCAGGGTCATCTAGGGGATTGTATTCTGATATGTTGGGCAGGTGTTTGACAACACTTTTGCGTTTGTGTTAAGCTAGTTCTTTTGTTACGATGCCAGTATTCTTCTGGGCGCTTCCAGATGGTTCTGATGGTTCTGATGGTTCTGATGGTTCTGATGAGGGACCTTGTTACTCAGAGAACTGGCACAGTTTAGAAGGTCCTAGCATCCACTTGCAAGTAGAATGAAGACTTTGTAATAGAATGCCAGAAGATACACAGAAATGCATAGAACTAGCTTGGATTACTTCTACAATACAAAGGGGTTTTTATATGAATGATTCCAAGAATGTGAAAAGGGGCGGAAAACAATGGAAGTTTAGGAACTACAATCTGATCGGAGTGTTGATGCCTGATCAGAGAGGAGGTAGGAACATTGGTCCATTTCCAAAGAGTAAGGAACTAAAAGAGAAAGGGAGAGGAAACAGAAAAAGGTAACAAAAGAAACCAATTGTCCTGTTTGGAAGTGCTTCTGATTGGAATAGTCTATCATCTAAAAGGGAAGACTGAGTAGTGGAGTGAGAGGTGCATTCTGGATCGGAACCAGCTCCAACCAGAACCCCTATTTCCATAACATCACATAGAATTTGACTTGGTGGACTATCCCATTCAGGGAGACAAAGAGGTCACAGGAAAACTGGATATTGCCATTCTTGTTCTGGGAGGAATCAGCATTCTGAGCATGTAGGAGTTCCTTGAGTTTGGTGAGGGGAAGTCAGTGTTTCTTGACAAAGTCCCAGTTGATGCAGGAGATGTCTGCACCACTGTCTACAAGGGCGGAGGAGCCAATGGTTTTCAGAGTGTGTGAGGGTATGACGAGTACTACAGGGATTTGCATAGATTTCATCATAGATTGTACAATTACAGTGCACAGGGAAGAGGAAGTGGTCTGTGTCAATCAGGTCTCCCTATCTAAAAATTCATTTTTGAGAATGATACCCTTGTCACACTGGGATCCTCGTCATCTTCCATGGGTTTCAGCTTCAGTAGGGTTTCTTTTTCAGCCACCTGTCTGACTTTCTTCTCTGGGGCTTTCTTTCTGAAAATAGGACAGGTGGTACTAAGGTGACTGGGGTTGCGGCAGTGGAAGCAGAGTTTCTCTTCAATGTAGCATTTCCTCTCTTCCAGGGTGAGTTTGGTAACCTTGATCATGTTGACATCCATTGTGTTAGGGTTTTTCGATTTGGATGTCGAGGGGGATGGGATGAATTGGTGGTATGTGGTTTGGAGTGGCTTGGAGTTTCCTTTTGTGATCTTGTCAGCGTGTTCCCATTGAGTCTGGAAATGAATGGCCTTTGAATACCATTCAGCTATGGTGGAGGGGATCATATCCATCCCCATGATCCTCTTCATGAGGTTGGAGGGAATCCTCACAGAGAAATATCTGATTAGGACATTGGGGTTGGTGATTCCAGCTTGGCCAGCATGGTTCTGAAATTTGGAGATGTATTGGTTTAACGACAGGAAGTAGACACCATTGTGTCCTTTGGTCATTCACTAGGTGGAAAGCCAAGTGATAGTGTTTCCTGTGATGTCCTTGTGTTCGAAGGACTTCTTGAACTCAGTTACAAAGTCAGCGAAGGTGCTGAGGTTAAGGGTGTTCCTGACAATATATTTGGTGTGGAAGGTGGTGGCCTAGGTCAGGGCGGATCCACTGGTCATGTATGAGAGGGCAAAGGTGATCTGTTTGTCATTGTCTTTGTAGACATCCTTGTTCATGTGGAGGTAGAACTGAACTGTGTGGAGCCACTGGAGGGTGTTGTCATACAAACCATTGTACTTCTCTGAGGTGGCAATACAGAGCTCCATAGGTTTGTTAGACATGGGGGGCAGGGAAATGTATGGTGGTTGTTGGAACAGGGGTGGTGGTGGTAGTGGCAGTGCTGGTGGCTGTGGTGGTGGTGGGGGAAAGAGAGGTCAGGACACTGTAGAGGTGGGGGATGGCAGGGTAGGTTGTCGAGGGAGGTGGAGAGTGGAGGAGAGATCATAAGAGAGATCTAGGGTTTCATCCAGCTCTTGGAAGAGTGGGAGGTCAAGGTCTGAATCAGAGTCTGGCAAGGGTTCCCTTCTTTCAAGGCTAGAGTCTGTGGATTCTGACTCTTTATCAGCAGCTGGGGGTGATCACCACTAGCGAGTGGGAGGGGGTGGTGGTCATGAGGAAATGGTGGAAGACTGCAACAAGGGTAGCTTTGTTATCAAAGTTAGATCTTTTGTTATAATAGGCTCAGGTAGAGACTATCGTAGACTCAGTCAGGCAAGAGAGATGACAGTCTCGATGAGGAGACTTCCTAGTGGGACTTCCTACTAGGTGGATCAGCTAGGGGGCTTCCACTAGTGGGACAAGGGTGCCACACAACTAAGGGGCAATGAGGGTATGAGAAAGCATTGGCTCAGAAGCTCAATGATGGCTTAGAGAGCAGAGGTTCAAGGTGAGGGAAGTTATATACTGGGTAGGTCTAACTTGGGGTTACAAGGTAGAACTATGAGGGTTTTTATAGTATTTTGGAGAGAACAAGACAAACAAAGGAAAATAGAACTTCATAGAACAAAGTGGAGTGCTTAGTGAGTCGCTGACAAATGAAAGAATGTGGTAGAAGATGATAGAAAGTGACAATTAAGTCAGTGACAAGAAAAGAGAGAAAACATAAGTGGAGAACCAGGTTTGAACACAAGCTCTTGTAGATGACGTGGAAGAATCAATAGCAAGAGCGAAAGAAAGAAAGAAAAAGGATATGATTGCCTAGGAATCATAACAATGTGACATCTAAAGTGTACAATCTTATAGTTTACTCTTACTGTATTATCATCATCTGTTCCCTGTGATCCCCTCCTGCTTGACCTTTATCCTCACTCTTCCCTTCACCTCCTTCATTGAAGAACTCTTGTTGCTGCCACCATCTTCAGGTAGCCTCTTACTCCTGAAGACATCTCTCAATGTCTCATCAATATTGTCTTGTCTACTGGTTCTCTTCTCCAGTACAGAGAACCAGGTCACCTTGCCATCAACCCCATTATCCAAAGACTTTACCTAGGTCAAGGTCATCCAATCTTGTCTACCTTAGGATACTTGTTGTTGTTGTACTAGAGATTCTTTTCCTAGCTGCCATAGTCATCACCAGGTATTCTGTTAAGCCTGAAGGAATTCTACTAGTTAGGACTAACAAGAGTTTACCATAAGACAGACTACATTTTGTGTCCAGTTGTAATGATTACTGGTTGTAATTGTAACATTACCCAGCTTGGTTTTGACTTTTTTGGTATGCTTCTCTACAGAAACAAAAGTCTGAAATGGGGTTTGATTAATACTGTTCTCATGATCAACATGAGGCCTATCTGTGTTGTGGTACAAATGGTTCTCATACCCACACTGTCAGTCTTTTCTTCAGTCTTGTCTCTATCAGATTCATCCTCATTTCCATCACCTTCATTGGCATCTTTGACATCAACATCCATGGGGATATCATAGTTGTCCTTGAAAACCAGTGAGTCCAAGTCCTCCACCTTGGACAAGGTGATATACTCATCTGATTTGGAATACTTTCTCCTGAGGGGATGGGGATGGCTTGTATTCACCCATGCTTTGGGAGCTGTTTCCTCAAGTGGCACTGTGGTTATAGCAAGAATGGCCTAAAGGTAAGTGACAATATCAGCAAATATCATCTCTGAAAGTTGGTAGCTGATAACACACCTGGTCTAGTTTTCCAGCACCATGGCTGAGAGCAGCTCTTTTCTGACCATCATCCACCTCATCACCAAAGCCTCCAGCCAACTCTTCAACAAGTATATCTTGTGTATGCAGCAGTGTATCATCACTGACAATTATTTTCCTTGCCTTGACAACTACAATCTGAAAGTTAGCAAGCTAGACCAATGACTTAAGGTATAAGTGGTTACTTTTTTCCTTGGACCAGCCACTGAACCCCTCCAATTTGTGATCCTGGTAGCCAGTTCTTTCTTTGTTTTTAAACTGTCACTGCAAATGATGTTTCAGGAGAAAAGTGTTGCTTCTGTTAATAATAGTATTATTTGACAAAAAGAGGGTAAACATTGTATCTTGTAGTAGTCACTTTCCCACTTGCAGTGCTTGCTGACTCATTACCTGTTGTCATTCCATCATTAGTTGTATGGTCCTCATCAGAACAAGGAAGCATAACAGCATCTTACAAAGAAGCCTTCTTGGGAGGCTTCTTTGTGGAGCCAGTTGTATTTCCTTTGACTGTGGTATTGATGCTGTTATCTTCCTTACCATCCTCTGTTATGGTAAGTCCTGTAATTGAGTAGTGATATTAAAACTCACATCCACCATGATGTAGCATTTTAACTATGTATCTTTAGTGGCCCAAGCATTGCTTTTTGCTCCACCTTTCTTCACAACCCATGATTGTGGCTGAACAGGTTTGATGCAAGCAATCACAGTTGCTTGCTTCACAGCCAAATGATTCTGGAGTGTGGTGATCTCTTGAACAGCTTGTTTTGCAGCAGCAGCTTTTTCAGTATGAGCAGTAGCAATGCATTTGTCATTACTCTTCTTCTTGGTAGGTGAGCACTTTTTCTGGGGCAGGTTGGGAAGTCCCAGATGCTTGTTAATATTAAAGGGTGCATCTTACAAGGAGTAGGAATTTTCATTCTTGAAAAGAGAATGCCATAGTGCAATGTTGAAGAGAGTAATGTTTAAAGTGGGGATCCAAACAGAGTTTGAATATTACCCAATTTTTTATATATCATGCATATCAGATAATGTTCATGCCACATAGGACTTTTGCTAAATTGAAAAATACATAGGATATTATAACCATCTCACCTGACAGCCCTATTTCTAGTCTACCACTATGATGTTCCATCAAGCCATATTCTTGGGAATGCAAACAGGTAGCATGGTGCTGCTTGACTATCCATTGTTATGATTATAATCACCTTGTGGTGTATTTTGGGGTTATTGTACCAAAGATTTATCAATAGCCTATAATGTCCAAGTAGAGGGCAACTAGGAAGAGGATTCCTAGGGAGATGGTGATGAGTAAGGTCAAGTAAATAAGGTTGAATGACCTTGATCTAGGTGAAGGCTGTCAGTGTTGGGGATGATGCTGAAGAGGTCTGATTCTCTGAATAGGAATGGAGAACCTAGAGACAAGCCAACATTGATGAGACATTGTCAAAGGGTGACAGAACCAGGTGGGTGACAAGAGGTCCACCTGGGTGGTGTATTGACAGTGATGATGGGAGTTGTCAAAAATGCAAAGTCAGATGAGTGTTGAAAGGCTTGCCCAGGTAGTGTTTGAGGTTGGTGACAAGAGTTCTTCAAAGAAGAGAGAGGAGGGAAGGGCAAGGGTAGAGACAAGCAGGAGGGGATTGTAGGGAATGGATAATGATGATAACCACAAGAGTAAACTATAAGGTTGTACATTTTAGATGTCAGATCAAGGTTAGAAAAAGTGAGGTGTTAAGGTGGAGCTCTTACTTATATACCCCAGCTGTAAGAGCTTTAGGGCAGGTATATCCCAATTTGGTAATGGTGATCCATGTGCAATATAACCTTAATATAGTAAGAGGACATTTGAAAGAGGAAATCTGGCATCTGTATGGCAGGAATAATGACAGGAATGAAAGGTGGGCACTTCCATAGGAAGATCATGAGTACAAGAGCACATTGTGGGAATCATTGTATCACAACATGTTGTGATGGCATGTGAGTGATCACATGAATGAAGTGAGGTTGGAATGCAACATGAGGAAAGTGGCAGTGTCTCAAGTAAAATGGGATCTTGCCACAAGAAAGAAAATCACCAAGGAATAATTTGGAGGATAGTACAGGGGAACAGCTGTGTATAGAGGGCACTGTGGAAGGGTAGTGTGGTTGGAGCAGTGACTGGCAGTATCTCAAGTGAGGTGGGATCTCACCATGAGGAGGAAAATAACCAAGGGGTGATTGAAAGAATAGCATAGGAGGATAGCTGTACATAGAAGGCACTATGGGAGGGTAGTGCAGTTGGGGTGGTGACCAAGGCTTGTCATAGGATGCATCACATCAAGTGTAAATAAGCACAAGGTGTCAAAACTGTGGTATTATTCTTCATACTTTCACCTTCTACATTCATAGTATTCTGGTTCAATTATGCTATTTATATTCACTAATGGTTGATAGACCAATCTGGACTTCTACCAGATATAGTATATGGCTAGGGCTGAGTATGTCGGAAAAAGCTAAGGTACCATTCTAATGTGGCTATGTTATCATTGTTACAATTGTGACTGATAATTGTAATAATGGTACACAATATATATCCTCAATTGGTGACTGGACAACTCTGGATGGTGGCAGGGTTGACTTGGAAGGACCACAGGTGATAGGTCCAAAGGACATGGAATAGGGATAGTAGGCTTCAAGCAACTGTAATGGGTGAGAGTGGGTAGTTGTCCAGAAAAATGGGTTGGTAGTGGTGAGGGTGTGTTTGAGTTCTAGGAGTGGAGAACTGAAGAATGGTACACTGGCAGCATGACAGGTTGGTCATCAATATTCTTCCTAGAGGGTATCAGGGTGGGGGTGGCAATAGTCTCTCAGCAAAAGAAGAAAGAAGATTGAGTGATGAAGAAGATTGAGTAGGAGGAGATTGCAGGAAATGAGATCTATAGGCACCAATGCACCAATTAAGAAGTGTACATAAGGTGTAGATCAAGGTTAGAGAAGAAGAGGTGTTAGAGCAAAGTTCTTTATATACCTCAGCCATAAGGGCTTTAGGGCAGGTAATGTCTGTAAGTGGTTCATTTAAGGAAAGTCTAAGTATAGTAAGGGTATAACCAGGTTTAGTAGGATTGGTACTGTTCAGGAGAGGAAGGTAGCTGCTTTGGGGTATAGGATGTGGTGTGTGAGTGAGGGTTGGCTCAACATGAGGTAGGACAATGCTACTTGGGATGGTGGTGGGTAGTGGAAGGATTTGGGGAAGTTCCAGGAAGGGTCCTGGGCAGATCTAGGGCAGATCTGGGGAAGATCCACAGGAAGGCAGTGGAGGTTCCAGTAATCAGTAGAATAGCCTAAGAAGATAATAGAGGGAGCAACTGGGGTGGGGCAGTGTTGCCTCAAAGTAGAGGTGAGGTGGCAGAGAGATCTGGGAAGGATCTGGGGAAGATCCTGGAAGTTACTGGACAAGTAATGTTGAATGTGAGGATGCACTTTGTTGGGTAGTAGGCATGGTCATGTTCAAGTCACAAGGTCATGGGAAAAGAAAAAGACTGGGGGTGACATAAAACCATAACAGTCATGTGATGTGAATAATGTGACTAATTATGAGAATGCTAATTAAAATGCCATTGTAATGTGGGAATGATAAGATACAATTTGGGAATGTCAATTACTAATACATGTCAATGTCATTATGATCCTTGTGTCCATTTTGTACTGGTATGTGCTTCTTTTTTCCTGCCAACTTTCCTCTTTGCATCTGCTGCAATGCTGCCAGTTGCTTACAGATCAAGACATGATTTCCAGCCCTTAAAGACACAGTGCCACCATTGCAGAAATCCCTACAAGGCCCAAGAACTGAGGGTTGCCAGAATCATATCCACAATATGCTGGATCAAGAATGTTACACCCAAGAGTTTGAGGAGGAACTCCAATGAGGTGTGTGTCTTCCACATGCTCCCAAATTCACACAGCTTATATTTCAGTGTCCTTGGATATATTAACTGATGACAACAGTGCAGCAGAATAGTAGTCTAGGTCCAGGTCCAGGAACAAGCAAATTGTCAGTATACTTGTCAGGTGTGGCCACTTCTGGCTCTTCCAAACCTGGTGAGTAATTTCAAACATTCCACTCTGAATCTTTTTTTGTTTGCTGATTCCTCCATTGACAAAAAGACTCTCTGTGCCTGGACCTACTCATAGGGTCAATGCACCTGACTCACATACTTGGGACCATGAGAATACCTACAAGAAACAACATGGAAGCGATGTGCCCCAGAGCACTGATAAATTCACATAATGGAATAAATGGTTAAATTTCCAGTAGCTGATCAGTGCTTTATAGCAATGTCTGATGTATATATCTATGCACAAAGTTGGTGGTTCTATGGCTGCCCTTTCCCCCCAAGAATCTTGATCTGAAATTGCTGAGGACTTCAAGACTAAATATCACCCCTGTAGTGGCTGTCCAACAATATTCTGATTAGCTAAGAACTTTGGCCAATCAGCCAAAGGGCCCACAATGCCATCAGACAAACAGCCATGGTGACCATCCTGAACAGTGGCAGACCTCAAGTTTGCTAATATCACAATTCAGGCAGGACTAAATGCCTCTCATGTAAATGCCCTGCTTGGTCTTATTTCATGGGTGGCAACCAAGAGTGTGAATATTATGTTCAAGAACAAAAATGATCTTTGTCTTGCATGTAATCAGGCAGCATAGGAATTAACACCAGTAAGTTACATTATCTTACAGACTGTTTGTTTACTACCTCTATTGAAGCATGTCATTTGTGCTTAGTTCACAAAGTTGGATGTTACAGCCAAGTACTAGAGGCAGCTGAAAACTTTTGAGGTTTATTTTCAGCCATTGTGGGACTGGGCACTTGACCTGTTGAACAACCCACTAATTGCCCCTCACTTTGTCTGGGATGCACAATGTTTGTATAAACATGATGGTAATGAGTACAAGTGCTTCTACACTGAACCATGGACAGCTGATCAGTGGTGGAATATCCAAGTATGTTGATATCTTAGCCTAACCCTGTTGTACATTGTTCATTGTAACCATACATAATAATTCTCAACACAAATTAAGACCCATCTCCTTGATGCTCCAAGTGCCATCCCCTTTCCTTTCATACTATACATATATGGACATGACCTGACTGTCATCCCATGGAACTGTTAAGGCTTATCCTGTCATGGCATGGTGTGTGAACTTGCCAATAGATATATGAAATGGTGAATGCTTTGGAGGTGGTTGTATTGTTGGTTGGTTACTAATCATAAGTATTCTGAATCTTGATCTTAAATTCTGACTTGTCTGACAGACATCACTGTGGACCTTATATTGATCACACCAGGTACCTATTATGGCAATTGTAACAATGGTACATGTCTGGTTCATGTACACATTCCCACACTCTAGATCAACTCTGCTTGAGAGTTTAGAGTGGAATGTCTAGCCAAGGCTAGGTAGACTCAGGGTGGCTGAGTCTGATAATGAGGGAAAGAAGAAGTAGATAAGAGGCATAAGAGGATATTATGATATGTAATATTTTCAAAACTTTTGACACTTAGCTAAGTATCACCTTTGACTTCATAAATATTAGACACATTGCACATGACCATGGGAAAGATCATCTGATCAACAATGATGTCATGACATATGTACTTAATTTCTGCTCTTTTCTTATGCTGTCATACTTCTTTTTCCCATCATCAACTTCTATTTCACACACTTGTCTTCTTTACTTTGACCATCTCAGGCAATTACTATTTACAGCACTTGGTCCATGCACACATCTCCTCAGTATATAAACCTGTACTTTATACCTTAGAATCCCAGTCTAATCCACTTGTTTTTGTGTCTACCTGGTGTCTATGGTTCAGGATCAGAACTCAAATTAAGGACCAAGATGATTCTTATTTCCATCTTGTCCCATTGCCAGCATTGGTTGTCAGCTGTGTTGAGTCTGGCTAGTGGTTGTTCATTTGAGTGATCACAACACTTGGATTAGACTAAAGACACTACCTGGACTCTAGGGTTAAGGAGGTTGCCTACTAGAGCTTTCCAAAGATATTCTCTTTCTTTACATCTGTACCTTTAGGACATGGGACTTGACTCCCAAGCTTTTGTCTCATTAGATAGAAAACTTCTCAGTCCCTTCATTGAGGTGATACCAGTGTTGGGGTCATGCCCAATTTGCTAAGACTGACTAGGGAACAACTGTCGTTGTACAGCCCTAGGCTGAGGTTATTCCAAATACTGGTAGTCCTTGAAGTGATTCAAGAGATAAAGCATCAGTTCATAGTCTTTTATGTTTAGTTCAGTTGAAGAAGATACAGTGGCCCAAAAAAATGTCCCAATATTGAGCCATTTTGAAGAGATTGGAAGATTGTAGGAGAGCAAGAATAAATTAGGTAAAGTGCTTGTAGGATGGATGAAAGTACTTGCTCTTGGCATTCAGAACTCCTTTTGCTGGTCTTTCATAGCTATTGAGTCTTTTCTTGAGATGTTGCCAAAGGTGCTCAATGGAGTTGAGGTCTGGTGACTGTGCTGGCCAGTCCAGGAGCCTAATCCCTTGAGATTTGAACCAGTTTTGAGCCCTTTTGGAGATGTGTTTAAAGTCATTATTCTGCTGAAAAATAGTGCTTTCCTTAGGAATCCCAGAATCCCCCATGCTGGAAAGCATATTGTTCTCTAGAATGGACACATACTGCTCAGCATCCATCCTCCCCTTCACCTCTGCAAGTATCCCCACTCCATTCCAGCCCATGCACCCCCAAACCATCAAGGAACCTCCTCCAAACTTCACTGTTCCCTAGATCTCCTTATTCTGTAAAGGCTCACCTTCCTTTTTCCACACATACATCCTTCCATTTGATCCAATCCTGTTGATTTTTGTCTCATCTGACCAAATAACTCTGGTCCAGTCCTCCACAGTCCAATTCTTGTACTTGAGAGCAAAGTTCAGCCTTTTTTTTCTATGCTTGGTAGACAAAACAGGCTTCTTCTTCTTGACCACAGCCTTTAGAGATGCAGCCTTGAGAACATTGTGAACAGTTTGAGTGGAGATAGAAGAGGAGAGAGCAGAGTTGATGAGATGGGTGGCTTGGACAGCATTGTCAGCCATTCCAGTGGTAATACTAGAGACAATTCTTCTCTTGTCAAAAAAAAAAAAG
>JBBPNR010000661.1:0-19133 GCA_038091015.1 Boletus vermiculosoides
CTTGCTTGATCTCTGTCCTCACCCTCCCCTCCTCCTCCTCCACTGAGGAACTCTTGCTGCCACCCTCAAGAACACTCAACCTCGTTGTGGTCTGTCCACTCCAATGTCTTGTCAACATTGGCTTGTCTCTAGATTCTCTACTTCCATATAGAGAACCAGACCTCCTTGCTGCTGACTCCGTTACCCCAGATCCTCACCTAGGTCAAGGTCCTCCAACCTTGTCAACCTTTGGGTCTGCATCATCATCATCCTAGGCATCCTCTCCCTAGTCTCCACTGTTATCACCAAGCTACAATAAGCCTGAAAAAATCCTACAAGTTAGGACTACAAGGGTTTACACCAAGGTGGACTACACTTCATGTCCACTTGTACGATTACCCCTGGTCGTAATCGTAACATGACCCTTCTTTTATACTCAGAGAGTACTGCCTCGGCATTTCCTAGGTGGGATTCTGGTTCTCATGTCAATTCTGAGTCTGGATACCCATGCCAGTGCACCAAGTATTGCCTCCTTCAGGGCATTCTGTGGTGGTTGATTACTTTCTTCACTTCATATTCCTCCTTGGTTCTGAGAAGTTCCAGGAGTGGGTGAGGGAAATTGGGTCCATGTTTGGGGGTTTCCTGATAGGATGATAACAGTGAAGCATGGAAGATGTCATGGATCTTCCATTGTGGGGAAAGCTTGAGCTGGTAGGTGACTTTGGAGATGATGGTGGTGATCTCAAATGGGCTGGTTCTTTGAGGGGAAAGCTTCTGAGATGGGATCTGTAATTTAAGGTTGTAGCTATCTAGCCACACTTTATCTCCTATCTTCCACGGCTGGAACCTAGAGAGGTTCCATTCCTTCATTTTCTGCTGGGCAAAGGTATGCGCAGCTTCCACTTCCTTCCATGCTTCATCTAGATTGAAGAGGCGGTTTTCAAGGGTAGGACTAAATGTCTCTCCAATTGCCAGGTAGGAGTGAGGGGAATATCTGAGCATCAAGGCAAATGGTGATTTGTGGGTGATGGAATGTTCCACAGAGTTGTGGGCAAATTCTGCAAATGGTAAGAGATTGAGCCATTTCTGGGGGATGCCATTGCAGTAGATGTGCAGATAGGTCTCTAATTCCTGGTTGTATCTTTTAGTTTCCCCATTCATTTGGGATTATATGCAGTAGAGAGCAAAAGGTTGTATCCAAGGAGGTATGCAAGCTCCTTGGTGAAGGCTGACATGATTTGTGGGCCTTGATCAGATAATAGTCAGTTGTGGAGACTGAAGTGTTTGAACACATGTTTAAAAAATAAATGGGCTACACTGGCAGCATCCACCATTTTTGCACAAGAAGCTAATATTACCCCCTTCATAAGCCCATGGTCAACCACAACCATGACAGAATCAAAACCTTGCACTGCAGGCAAGTCAGTGATTAGATTTACAGAGAGGTGTTGGAAGAGATGGGTGGTGGCAAAATTGAGGGAGACAAGGGGTGGAATGGTGGGGTGGGTCTGTACTTTGTATGCCTGGCAAACAGCACAGCCAGCAACATACTGCTGCACAAAGGAGGAGAGGCCCAGCCACCAGTAGTTGCAGGAAAGGAGTGTGACGGTGTGAAGATGGCTGTCATGGCCTCCCTCAAAGGATAAATGAGCAGTGGAGACAAGATCATGGTGAGCATCTGGGAGAATATAGAGGTGGTTTTTGAAGTACAGGTGCCCCTCAATATATGTCCAATTGGCCACAACAGTGTGGCCAAGAGGGGGGCACTTCTCTTCCATATGGTGGAGTGCATCCAACACAAGGGGGTCAGTGGCTAAGGATGACTGGATTTTGTTGGCAAGTGCCAAATCAATGGCATGGAGTTGGAGGTTGAAAGCATTTGAGGGCAACATCTGGATGGACACATTGTCACCAGAAGTATCTACACTGTCCTTCCTGGACAAAGCATCTATGGGAGCCATTTTACTTTCTGGAAGAGCAATGTAATTCAGGTCAAAATCCTGCAGAAAGAGCAACCAGCATGCCTGTTGGCGAGACAGCTTTTGTGGCTCTTTGAAGTACATCAAGTTCTTGTGGTCCATCTGGACCATGACAGGATGGGAGGAGCCCAGCAGGTACTGGTGCTGTAAAACTCACAGAAAGTGTATATATAGTGTGAGGAGATGGTCATCCCAAGGGGTTTGGATTTCTAGGGTGTCAGTATGATGGAATAATGCACTCACCACAGCACATCGCTGACAAATATTTCCTAAACAGGAAATCCCATGAGACAAAAGTGAGGGAACAGCACCAGGGGTGGAAAACTGCATTCTGAGTCCAAATAGACAGCTTTTTATAGTCCAGGAGATACCCTAGACTCATAAATAAGAGAATAAAGTATACAAGAGGGTTGGAGTAGTCCAACTTCGAACCTGAAAGGTTAATTAAGCTATATAGGAAAAGTCCAACTACTAATTATGAATCCTAAAGTGATCTGAAAGAAATTGCATGTGGATAACAAGCAGATAGGGTTGGATAGGGGTAGTGTTGCTGTAGGAAATATCAGATCCTTACAGTGCCATTCCTCCAGAGCATGTATGACAGTGAGTAGTTTGTGGTCAAAGACATTATAATTTTGTTCTGCCAGTGAGAACATTTGGGAGATATACCTGCAAGGGTGTGGATCACCATTGGAATTGGGTTGCATCAAGACACCACTGGATGCCATAAGGGATGCATCTGTCATATTGGTGAATGGTTTGGAGGGGTTGGGAAATGCCAGGACTGGCTTCGAGGTGAAAGCATGTTGAAGCACCTGGAATGGGGTTTCCTGAGGAGTGTCCCAGTGCCAAGGTTGGGTCTTGGAAGTGAGGTTGATGAGAGGTTGGGCGATGGTAGAGAAGGAGGGGATGAATCTGTGATAGAAGTTGCAGAATCCAAGAAAGAATTGTATATCCTTCACATCCACCAGGGTTTTCCAATCATTGATTGCCTTGAGCTTGGTGGAGTCCATCTTTGCTCCATCCTTGCTAATGACCATTCCTAAATATTCCACCTTGGGTGCAGCAAAGGTACATTTTTCCAGTTTGAGGAACATTTCATGTTCTCAAAAATGCTGCAGTACTTTCTGTGTTCTTTCCTCATGTAGCTTCACATCCACCAAGTGAATAAGAAGGTCATCCATATAAATGATAAGCCATTCTTCCACAATATAATCTTCAAAGATGTCATTCATAAATGCCTGGAATGTGGCTGGAGAGTTGCACATTCCAAAGAACATAACCACGGGTTCAAAAAGTCCCAGGGGGGATGAGAAAGGCTGCTTTCCATTGGTCCTCTGGCTTGATCAAAATGTTGTTGTACCCCCATCTGACATCGAATTTTGTGAATATGGTGGACCCTTTGAGTTTGTCCACTAAGTCAGATATAAGGGATAGTGGATAGGCGTTCTTGATTGTGTGTTGGTTCAGGTACCAATAGTCCTGGCAGGGGTATAGTTTCCTGTATTTTTTCTTCTGAATAAAGAAGAATGGGGAGGTCTGGGGGGATTTTGACAGAGTAATCTTTTCACTCTTTAGGTGTTCTTCAACAAACTCTTTGCAGGCTTGTTGTTTTGCAGGGTTTAATGGATAGGCCTTCGCACGCCTTGGTATGAAAGAGTCTTTTAACTCTATGGCATGATCATAGGTTTAAGAGGAGGGTAGTTTTGTGTCTTTCTTGTCAAAGATATGATATCCACACAGTCTCCAAAGGCCTTGGGGATAGAGGTGGTTGCTTTGTCTTGTTGTTGCACTATTGCTGTTGATAGTGTAGTTCATTTCAATATAAAATCTGGTATATCTCCATGGGCATGAAAGAATCTAGCATGTTGGACCAATGTCCAGTTTCTAAACCCTTCTTGTAGTTCTTGCTGTATCCGTTCTTCATTGTCACTGCCCAAGTACCTCATAAGGTACTGCTGTTTCAAGACCTTGGGGTTGGCATCTGCAGTATCTCAATATTGGGATGGCATGATTGTTACACACCCCTCCATCCAGTGAACATCTGGGTTAATTGACCAGAACCAAGGGATTCCAAGGATGATGTCATCCTTGCTGCAACTGAGGATGTAAAGATCCTGCTGTTCCTTTATTCCTCCATAGTCCAAGATAACTGTGGTCTTGAACTTTATGATACATATCCGACCTATTTTTGGTACCATTAGTATTCCATGCCTTGATAGGCTGGTGAAGTCTGGCCACAGGTAGGTCCAGACGTTTGACTGCTTCTCAATTGATGAAGCAGCCTGTTGCTTCCAAATCCAACAGCACATGTGTTCCAACAATTTTGCCATCCTACTTCCAGATCAAGAGAGGAATACAAATAGAATTTGATCTCAATCCAGAAATAAATACAGGGGCTATCATAATAGAAGGTACTGATGTTGGTTCAGTCCTTCCTCCTAAAAATGCACCAGTGCTTGGGAGCTCTTGGCACCCATTGGTGCCTTCCTCATATCTTCTCCATTGGGGTGGATACCGGCTGAAGATATGGCTGCAGGATCCTCTTGGGTTTTGGGGACATGGACATGTTCATTATCCCACATAGCAGCTTCCTGTCCCTCCAATGGAACTCCTTCTTCATCAAGGAAAGGATTGAATGAGGACCTTGGTGTCCTCTAAATCTCATTCCTACTTTGCCCACATGAAAGATCTTTAATGAATTTGTCCAACAGGTCTGTGGTGGCAAAGAATGGTCTTCCAACAGTGGATTGGGTCTCCACAGCTCTGGTCTTGGCATTAATTGGGCCACTACTCTTCTGATGATTTCTCATAGAACATCCTTTCTTCTTGCAGATGAAGCATAGATGCTTCCTAATACACTTGAAATGTTTGCCAGTGCTGATGGTGATTTTATCAACATCCATAGCATTGGGATCACAAGTATGACCATGGTCTCCATAAGCCAGTTTTGGCCCCCTTCTGATGTTTCAGATTCATTTGAAGTTGCCCTCAATCTTGAACGACTTCTTATAAACATCTTCCATAGAGGTGGCAGTTTGGAGTGTACTGGACATGGTGAGCTGGGTGGTGATCTGAGGTTCGAGTCCTCGCAGGTACCATTCCAGTAAGGCATTGAGATTGGTGATCTTGGATTGAACTGAGAGGAGTGAGAAACTGGAGATGTACTTCTTGAATCCTCAGCTATCTCTGGTATCCTGTACAAGCAAAGAGAGTTCAACTTGTGCTTGGGCAGCAGTGTCATAAGGGGTAAACATGTTGGTGAATGCATTCCTAATTGCAGCAAAGTGGGTTTCTCCATGGGGTATCCTGCCATCCTTAATTTTGGCAAGCCATGCTTCTGCGAAGGCCTTTCCTCTGCCTTTTTACATGTGATTGAGGAAGATATAACTCTTCATGAGATCTCTGAGTATATTGTTGAGGGAAAAGTAGCCCTCCATAGCCATGAGCCATCTGTTTGCATCACTGGATTCTCTGGAGAACTCCTCTGGTAAGGCAGCTTTAACTCCAGGCATGTTGTTGTCTTCGTTGTTGTCTTCTTCATCTCCTGGTTCGGGGTTGTTATCTGGGGGACCCAGGGGTTGGTTTGGGAGGAGGTCTGTTTTTCTAACAAAGTCTTCATATGTTTCTCCATTGTTGGGGGAGGACTCCTCTTTGGGCTCTTCAGAGATGGGAGGTTAGGTTGGTGTGTTAACCTGGATCTCTTGGGGGTAGTGGCTACTGGAGGATGCTCTGGATAGAGCCAGGGATGGAGTATGATGATGGGGTGGAGGAGGCACCAAAGCTCCAGTTCTTGGTTGAGAACTAATCCTTCTAGAGCATTGGGGAGAGTCAGAGTGAGGAATGGGAGAGAAGGTGTGAGATGGGGGATTGGGTTGTGGTGGGAAGATGTGTTGCTCTTTGTCAGAAGAGGCTTCTCAGCAAAGTAGGCTGTCTAGGCATATGGACTGCATCTTGCTTGGGAATCTAGACTACCACTGGATAGTCTCCAGAGGAGTCAGGCTAAATAGCACTGAGTAAGGTATAACCTTGATATTTTGTTATGACTAATGTAACAATGGTACATGTTCATGAACATATCATCTTGTTCCTATCCTAGGACAACTCTAAAAGGAGTTTGAGGGTGAACAGCTTGACTGAAGTCAACAGTATTGGAACTGGCCCAGAGTTGGAAAAGTAGAGGATGAGGCAGAGGCAAGGCAAGGCATGAGGGAGGGGATCTTGAGGAACAAGTTGACAACACGAAGAAGTGTATATCAAGATTAAAGAGAGAGAGAGGTACAGGGCAGTGCTCAGTATATATAGTATGGTACTTTAGAACAGGAGTCAGAGCCCTAAAGATAAACATGGTAGAGATGTGTTGCATCACATAGCACATGTAAGTAAACAAGGAATATATGGGGATACACATTAGGCAGTGTGGGAGGTAGTGTCTATGCAAGTCATAAATGAGTAAGTAAAAGTCATAGGAAAAGGAAAGAGGAGAGTCTTGAAGGCAATGAAGAGGGAGTACCCAGAGGCAATGAGGTAGAGCCTATCCCTCGAAGAGTAACTTGTCTAGGAGGTTGGCCCACATGGAAGAGGGGATGTGGTAGTCTTGGAGATCTGTGAAGATCTTGGCAAAAAGGGAAGAGCTGGGGTGGTCAAGATGGAAGAGGGTGTGACCAACAAAGGAATAGAAGTTGGGAGATGAGGAGGAGGAGGAGAAGAAAGAAACAGATATGGGGTCTCCTCAATCATAACACCTGGGACTATGACATCAAATGGTGCATTTTGGTGCTTGGTGCTACTGAGCTAGACTTCTGTTTTTTCATCATCCGGACCTTTGTGAGATTCTGAGCATTTGATGAAGGTACATATGTATATCCAAGTTGAAGCAGGTTACTGGGCATGATCACCACACTGTACAGCACTATACCATTGGTATTGTAGCTGGTGGTGTTCCTCAGAGGCTCCTTACCACCATCCATGCACTTCTCAACTTTTGTTACCCCATACAAGCTCCTACATTTACTACATGTTCCCTTGATTGCATGGCCCAGGCACTTCAGGAATTTCATGACCACAAAGACACCATCATCTGCTGCAGCATACAAGCCAACTGGGAGATTCCAAAGCTTGAACTGCTTCAGAGTGTGGTCCCTGGTATTTGTCAATCCAGAGCCCCAATGCAATGGACCACTGATGTCATGGAGCATGCACATGTTGATAAAATCAAGGTTCCAGCCCATGCTGGCAACAACCAGAATTACTATGATCAGATTGCTTGTGTAAATAATGGTTTCTTGAGGAACCATGAGAATCATGAGCCTGACACAGAGTGGTTCTCCATCTCTGAGTATGTCACTCCAACATGCCCTATCATAGACTACTTCTCTGCCTTGCTCACCCTTCCAGGAGGATCTGCTCCCACTACTCCAAAACCTTTCCATACATTTGCCACTTTGACTACTATGTTCCACATCATGATCAAGCCCTCATTGTGGCTCACTGTTGCTGAGGCTGCCATGAAATATAAACTCCCCAACCTCATTCCTGCTGTTTCCACTTTCCTTGCATAACAAAATGACAGTTTGGTGCCCCTGCCAGTGGATAACATCAAGCTTCAGATTTGGCACAGTGTATGTGTGCAGCAGATGTCATATCACAACAGAGAGCTGGAACCACCTCAAACACTTTGTGTGACTCCCCCATCAGCCATGAACCTTCACAGTCAATATGATTCAGTGATTGTCAGCACCCAACCCAAGAGTAACTGGCCAAAAAATGAATTGGTTGGTCATGCTATCATTCAACTCTGGGTTACTGTATATTCCAACCTTTACACTGTGACTTTTTCACTGCATATGTTCAGCACTTCAACAATGGAAATGTGAGCAAGGCTGGAATGCACCTTCTCAAGTGAGTGGTAAGGGCGAGTGGGGATCACATTGGAGAGGTGATTCTGATTACATTTGTTTGTTCTCCCACTCATCTTATCCCTCATTTTGGTGCTGAGGCTCATCCACAATTGAATAAATTGAGTAGCTTTGAGCTAAGTACTGAATTCTGGCTCAACAAGTATCGGTTGAAAGAATTCTAGTATGCATTATCTCCATTGTAGATTTTTACTTACTCATCACTCCACTTTGTATTACATACAAATAGTCCTCATGTATCTTTGTCTGTGAACCATAGATTCCATCTGATTACTTATTAGTTTCACTACCTTCAACTTATTTGTGAAACATGCATAATTCTTCTGTGACCCCATGCATACATGAGAGCAAGACTTGAGTGAGTAATTAGTATGACTAACAAGTTTAATTGAGAATGGTATGTTTTTTTCATAGCAAATCATTGCACAAGCCACTCCCTACAACTTGGTAACTGTGAGTGTCTCACTACTGGATAGACCATTTGAACCAGAAAGCTCACTGAAAAAGCAGCTACCAACCATACCATGACTGCTCAGGCACAAAATGAACTGGCACTGCCCAACAGTGGATTGGTTGGTCAAGAATGACAGCCAGAAGACTACCATGTGACTCAGTCAACATGAAAATAGTGTTGTATTTCTGAGTTGCATCTACCCAGAGCACTTTCTGCTTCTGAATAACAAGACACTGGCTAATTTATTGGACATTTTGAAAATGCAGAGTCACTACAGCGCTGCTGCACAGGGAAAGCATAGGAAAAAATGGACTCACTATCCTGAAGTCAACCAAAAAAAAAGCTTCAACCATGAAGTGCAGCTGGCAAAGTTCTTGAATAAAGTGCATGCTGCTATACTGTACACACAGTGTATGGTATATTGTGTTTGTGAGTTCAAATTTTGTTGATCAGGTGTAAGCATCCAACAAGTCATTTCTGAATTGCCCATCATAGATGAAATGCCAAATCTGCCACCAAATCATTGAATGGTGCATATACAGCAAGAAAACCTGACATTACCTGCTATTTTCAGACCCCTGATGGCATCAGCAATTGGTCCTGGAAACAAGTCATGATGTTTTGTGGGGTGAAGAATCATGCCAACTCCAAGTGGGAAAAAGAGTCATTCATAAAACTTGCCAGAAAAGCACCATGTCTGCTAGGCACACAGAATGGCCACCATTCCATCTTATATATTCAGATTCTTGGATCATGGATTTATCTGACAATTTTCCATCATGGTGGTTTCATCTCAACCTGCCCCTTTGGCATTGGTACTTCTCCACTCCAGTTCCTTCATATCCTTATCAGTGTATCCTTTGTAGATTACACAACCATTGGTTTTGATTCATCCATCAAGTGGGAGAGGATGAATCAGAGCACAGTGGCTCAGAGGAACCACAGTTGGATTCCAAGGAGTCTTAGTCACTATATCCTGGGTCAATGGATGACCAGTCAGGAAACATGGAACTGATGAACTTTTGGTTAGAGTGTGTCAAAGAGTCCTTAGATGATCAAGATATTGAGAATAAGAATCAATACCCATGGGACTGAGAAGGAAGGACAAAATGGGTGAAAGTTACAGATAAGCACAGTAATTGCCTCAAGGTCTGGCTGAGGAGCATCCTCAATATTTCTGACAGCCTGTATAGTTGAGGGATGATGGTCTGGAAATGTCAGGTGGACTCCAAGTCAGTCAATGTAAACAAGCCATGTGTTGTAATGAAGGATTTGTGGACCAACCCTCTTAGGAAATATACCAAGGGTATAATTTTTCATATTCTGGAACAGCACCAAATTGAAGGCATCCCTACACTAGTCAGCAAGCAACAAGTCAAGACCAGCCTCTGTGATCCCAAACACTTGAACGTGGAGGTCAACTACTCTACTCACTTCCTTCATTCTGCTCTCCCTCATGGTTCCTCTTTTGACCTCCAGATCTTGTCTTGGCTCATCTCTCATCCTGTTGGCAAACTAATCCTTGAATTCTTGTCACTCAGGGAGCTCCTTGTCATGTACTTGGACCAAATCATCAGTGGGTAGACTTTGTTTCATGGTATTCAACATTCTTTGACCAAATTCTAGCATATAAGAATGCATTAGAAGTCACCAGTATCCTACACTGAGATGTTAGCCCTGCAAACCTCTTTCTTACCTTGGCAAAGAACTCATATTGGACAAATCACAGCAGGTTTATGGACCATCTTTCCAATGAAGATCAGTAGTGTTTGTGCCAGTGAATACAGAATCTTCAGTGGTGGGGAATCCTTGGCGACTGGAGCTATGCAGTCCCTGTCATACTTTCCTTGGCTACCACAGCTTCTGATATGTTGAATGACAATGATCTCCCTTCTGATGGACCTCTGATATTGCCAGTTGAAGCCAAGTCTGTCATTGAATACAATAACCTTGTCCCCACTTGGAAGATTGGCAGCCAAAATATGCCATCACTGGTGTCCATTTTAGATCTCACAGCTGATGACAACATCATGCTATTGATGGATGCTGATGATTCAAATGATGACTCTTGCCAAACACTTGATTTATGCCTGCTTTATTGGACAGTAAGTCTGGTTGTTTTTGTCCAAGCTAACCAAATTGATACATAGCTCAGGGAACATGGTCTTGGATGTCTGCACAGCTGGTGATGGCCAGTCCAGGACAGCCTGTGGTGCACAATGTTCTTCATGACCTGGAGTCATTCTTCTACATCCTCATTGGAATATATGTTCTTTATGAAAAGTTCATAGCCAACCTTACATACTGCTTCAATAAATTCTTCAACACTTTTGAGCTGAGCATACAGTCATCCACTGTCACTTTAAACAGCAAATTTGGAAGTCATGTAGAGTACACAATATCACAAATTCTCTAGATTGGAAATACAAGGTGTATGGTATTATAAGACTACTTCTAAGCTATAAGGCATATAAAATATAAAATGTTGAGAAATTAACAGAAAACTTGACTATGAGAAAAGTAGCTTTATTGTGGTTGTTACAGTTGAGGAGACCCTTTATCAATTTCCTTCTCCTCCTCCTCTTTGTTGCCTCCCGACTGCCATGCCATGCTACATGACATGCCATTACCATATTTATCTTTAGGGCTCCAACTCCTGCCCTAAAGTACCATACTATATGTTACGACTACGACCTGCAGTCATACAAGTAGATATGAAGTGTAGGGCCGCCTTGAGCCTAACCCTTGTTGAGTCCTAACAGTGTAGGATACCTTCAGGCTTAACGGGAGCCTGGCGACGAACGACCAGGGATATTAGGAATAATACCCCAAGACAGACGACGACCGAAAGTCCTAGATGAAGGAGGTCGGATGACCTAGAGTGCGGTGAGGATGTTGGGTAACGAGGTCAACGTCAAACTGGATGGGTCCTCCTAACTGGGGTGGAGAACTGAGAGACGAGCCAATGATGGCAAGCTGTTGGTCAGGAGAGCAACGACGAGTTGCTCTCTGGTGAGACTCTAGAAGGGATCTAGAGTTGTCGATGGAGTCCTTCAATGAAGGAGAAAGGAGGGGAGGGCGAAGTAGAGGTCAAGCAAGGGAATGTTGCAGGGAACGGATGATGAATACCACAGGAGTAACCGTAAGGTGTACACTTTAGGTGTCAGATCAAGGTTAGAGAGAGAGAGGTGTTTGAGAGGAGCTCGAACTTATATACCCTGGCCGTAAGGGCTTTAGGGCAGGTATATCCCAATCTGGTAATGGTGGTCCGTGCACAGTCTAACCTAATATGGTAAGAGTCCATATCCATATAAGGAAACCCGGAGTCAGTGTGGCGAGGTTATCACCCATAAAGGCAGGAGGGGTCTGCCATGGGAAGTTCACGAGTGAAAGGTCACATCATGGGAATAAATGTGGCGCATCGTGTCATGATGGCATGTGAGTGGTCATGAGGGGGAAGTGAGGTCAAGGCACAGCACGAGATGGGGAGGCGATGTTGAGGAGAGATCTGGCCTCAACTGAGCAGAGATCGCTGGGGGAAGCACAGGGGGTTGGCTGTGTTAAGGGAGGCACGAGGGGGGTAGTGCTGTGGAGAGATCCGAGGTACAGCAAGAGGCTGTGCTGGAGAGATCCGAAGGTAGGGTAAAGGGCAACCCTAAAGGAGGGGAGGGTGGGAAGATCCCTGGGGGTATCCAGGGAGGATCCAGGGAAGATCCAGGATCAGGGCACAGGAGGGCGGCTGTGCAGGAGGCACTGCAGGAGGACAGTGCGGAAGGGGGTGAAGCCGTGCTGTGCAGGACATGTTGCGTCAAGTGAGTGCGAGAATGTGCTGGGGTGGGTGGTCCAGTGACAGGGGTCACGTGTTGGTACACGGTCGTGGATAGGAAGGAAAAAGACCGGGGGGGTGTACCAAAACCGTAACACTATATATATTAGAGCACCACCTGTATCATTCTTCTTCCTTAATCTTGATGTACACTATTTCATGTTGTCAAACTCATTCCTCAAGATCTCCTCCCTTGTACCTTGTCTCACTGCTGCATCATCCTCCACTCTACCTATTCTGGGCCAGTCCCAGTACTGTTGACTTTGGTCAAGCCATTTGTCCTTAACTCCTTTCAGAGTTGACCTAGGATAGGAACGAGATGACACATTTACAAATGTGTACTATTGTTACACCAGTCGTAACAAAATATCAAGGTTATATCTTACTGGTGCTATCAAGCTTGAACCCCCTGGAGACTACCTAGTGGTAGTCTAGAACCTGAGCAACATAAGGTCCATATGCCTAGACTCTCTACTCTATAGAGATAAAGAAACCTTTTCTGACGAAGAGCAATGCATCTCCCCACCACAACCCAATCCCCCATCACACACTTTTTCTCCCATTCCTCACTCCAACTCTCCTTAGTCCTCCAGAAGGATTAGTTCTCAACCAAGAACTGCAACCTTTACTCCTCCATCTTGTCAACACACCCCATCCCCAGCTCTATCTAGAGCATCCTCCAGCAGTTACCACCAACAGAAAACTCAGGTTGACACCCCCACTCAATCACCCATCTCCAAGGAATCCAAAGAAGATTCCTCCAATGATGATGACAGAAAAGCCTATGAAGATTTTGTTAGAAGAACAGACCTCCTTCCCAACCTACCCCCTGGATCACCAGGTGATGACCCAGAACCAGGAGACAAAGACAATGAAAAAGACAATGACATGCCCAGAGTTAAAGCTATCTTATCAGAGGAGTTCTCTGGAGAATCTGGTGATGCAAACAGATGGCTCATGGCTATGGAAGGCTACTTTTCCCTCAACAATATGCTCAAAGACCTCACAAAGAGTTATATCTTCCTCAACCACATGCAGAAAGGAAGAGGAAAGACCTTCACAGAAGCATGGCTGGCCAAAATTAAGAATGGCAAGATACCATACAGAGAAACCCACTTTGCTGCAATCAAGAATGCATTCACCAATATGTTCACCCCTTATGACACTGCTGCCCAAGCATGAGTTGAACTCTCTTTGCTTGTACAGGATACCAGAGATTCCTGAGGATTCAAGAAATACATTTCCAGCTTTTCTCTTCTCTCCATGAGATCCAAGATCACTGATCTCAACACCCTACTGAAATGGTATCTACATGGACTCAACCCACAGATTACTACCCAACCCACCATGTCTGGAACCCTCCAAACCACCATCTCCATGGAAGATGTCTACAAGAAGTCATCTGAGATTGAAGGCAACTTCAAATGGATCTGAAACATCAGGAGGGGGCTGAAGCCAGCTTATGGAGGCCATGGTCATACTCACAATTCCAATGCTATGGATGTTGATAAAATCACCATCAGTCCTGGGGAATGCTTCAAATGCATTAGGAAGCATCATTGCTTCATCTGCAAGAAGAAAGGATGTTCTACTAGGAATCATCCAGGTTATGAGAAGAGTGGTGGCCCAATTAATGCCAAAACCCAAGCTGTGGAAACCCAACCCTCTGTTGGGAAACCATTCTCTACCACCACAAACCCACTGGATGAATTCATCAAGGACCTTTCACATGGGCAAAGTAGAGATGAAATTTTGAGGACACTGAGGTCCTCATTCAACCCTTCCCTTGACAAAGAAGGTGAAATGATCTAAAGCAACTATGCTTCAGGCAACACCAAACTATCGATATCAAGTTGAAAGACTGGGAGAAAGAAGAGAAATGAGCCCTAAGATCTCCTGAGTCCTGCTTTAGATGGAAGTATCCAAAGAGACTAGACTGGAGATTCCAGCCATAGTCCTCTGAGTTTATATATTCATACTATGTGTGTACATGTTGTGTCTAGATCTACTGATCTAGGGCATAGGATAACAGTAATTAAATATGTGAGGCATAGGCATGTGGAATGGAAGGAACAGTGATTAAATACACATGTTGATGGTGAGAGTGAAATGGAAGCATGACAGAGATGAACGTGAGAAATCATATAACCATATCGGGATTGGATCTCAGATCCGATTGGGGGTGTGTTCTTTTTCAAGAGCTCAGTCAATGGCTCTGGTCACTTCTCAAAAAGTAGCATAAATTGATCGGGTGGGATACTCAATGCTCTAGGCACAGAGAGGTGGGTTGAGTGGAACTCTTTCAATACTTCGCTGGCATTGACAAGATTCGACTTCGGTTCCCAAGTCCGATCTGTTTCTGTGTAGCCCCTCCAGTGGACTAAATATTCTAGTTTGCCTCCTTTAAGGCAGGAATCACATAGGTAATTGATTTCCCATTTGTTGTCACAGTCCTCTGAGACATTGACAGGTCCCAGCTGATGCAAAGGCTGTCCTTTCATATGGTCCTTGTACGGTTTTATCTGTGAGATGTTTACGATAGGGTGAATCTGCATAGATTTTGGTAGATGCAGCTCTACTGCATTTTCTCCTTTTAGTGACATAATTTTGAATGGGCCTAGCCAACATTCACTGAGCTTCTTTGAAGCACGGGTTAATCTTAAGTTTTCTGTGGATAACCAAACTAGTTGGCCCATGGCATAGAGTGGTGGTGCAGAGCAGTGTCTATCCGCTTGTGTCTTCATATTTTGCTGTGCTTGCAGCATGTTTTTCTTGGCCTTGTCTATAGTAGCCTTCATGTCCTTGGCAAACTGTTGCACAGAAGGAGCATGATCCAATGCAATGGGTTCTATTCCCATGCGTGGCTCATAAGACCGAGTTATGTCAAATGGTGACTTCTTTGTCGATGTATGCTTTTTGTTGTTTATTGAAAATTGTGTGATGGCAAGCCAATCGCTCCATAATTCCTGCTTGTTGAAGCAGAAGATGCGTAAGAATTTTCCAACTTCCTTGTTTACAATCTCTGATTGTCTGTCTGTCTGTGGATGGAAAGAAGTGGAAAGCTTGGTATCAATACTGAGTGTGTCGTTAAGGTGTTTCATAACTTGCAAGGTGAACTGTGGCCCATGGTCTGAGGTAATAGAACGTGGAAGTCCATGATGCTTCCAAATGTTATTCATAAAGAGTTTGGCCATGTCTAGGGCTGAGCATGTGTTGTTCATCGGGATCAGTTCCACTTCTTTGGAAAGTCTGTCCACAACTGTCAGAATAGCATTATATCCATGGGAATTGGGGAGTCCAGTGATGAAGTCGGCTGTAATGTGTTCCCATGGGGTATTTGGAATAGGGAGAGGGTGTAATAAGCCTGCTGGTGCTGTATTGGTTCCTTTAAACCTAGCACACGTCTTACAGTGCAATACATAGTCCTTCATAAATGTGGCCATCCTGGGCCAATAGTAATGTCTCTGCAGGAGTTCCAGTGTTTTCTCATAACCTGGGTGACCTGTGAGTGGTATGTCATGATGTCTTTCCAATATCTCCATCTTGAGAATATTAGAATCCGGCATGAATATGCGCCCTAAGTTGTTATAAAGACATCCATCACATTCCTCGGCAATACCCTTCTTGGCAAGCCTCTGTACGTCCGCTTCGCTGACCAAGCACGTTGTGTTGAATATCTTTTGTCATAAGATAGACCCATCATTCTGAATCAAGATTCCAGATCTGATCTTGTCTGGGGTAATATGTAACTGCTATTCCTTTATTATCATCCTCAATACCCTCCATGTGTTCTTCACATCTCGATAGTGCATCTGCTTTGCCCATTGTAGACCCTGGCTTGTAGTGCCAAGTCATGTTGAACCTGGAAAGGTACATTGCCCAGTGTACTTGGCATCAATTGAGATCTTGTCGTGTCATGAACCACTGGAGGTTGGTGTGATCGTTCCATATTTCAAATGGTAGCTGAGCTCCTTCTAAGTGGTGGCACCAATTCTCTAGTGCTTGAATGACCAAAAGCATCTCCTTATTGGCAATGGGATAATTACATTCCATTGGTGTCATGGCGTGTGAACTATAGGCAACTGGGTGCCATATGCCATCTTTCATAATTGAGAGCACTGCTCCCGTAGCGAAATCTGATGCATCACACTCTAGGTGATACAGGCATGTCTTGTCTGGGTAAGTGAGAACCAGTGTGGTGGTAAATGCTCCTTTAAGCCTGTCGAAAGTGTTCTGTTGGGCTTCTAGCCAATGGAAGGGCTCATTCTTCTTCGTCAAGTCATGCAGCGGCCTTGCTACTGTAGTGTAATCCTTGATGAACCTCCTATAGAAATTGGCAAGTCCTAAGAAGCTTCATACTCCTTTAACCATCTTTGGTTCTGGCCATTCCTGAATAGCGGATACTTTCGAAGCATCCATTGTAATTCCATTCTTTCCCACAATCATCCTGAGGAAATCAACCTCTGTGACTGAGAAAGTGCACTTTTCTGGCTTGACGAAAAGGTCGTTCTCTTGTAATCTTTGTAAGACTTCTAGCACAATTCTATTGTGTTCTCCCTGGTCATCTGTTTTCGTGAAAATAAGAATATCGTTGATGTAAACAACAACAACTCTGTCCATATCTGTGAATATATCGTTGACCATCGCTTGGAAGGTCATGGGGGAATTGCACAATCCAAAATACATGAGGGGTTCAAATGTGCCCTTGAAGCACATGAATGTGGCTTTCCATTCATCGCCTTCTTTGATGCGAACACTGTTGTATCCCCATCGTAAGTCCATCTTGGTGAATAACTTAGCTCCTTTGAGCTTATCAACTAGTTGCGATATGAGGGGAAGTGGATAATTATTTTTTATGGTGTGTTCGTTGAGGTATCAGTAATCCTGTAACATCCTCTTTTTTCCATCTTTTTTCGGTATGAAGAACACTGGGGAGGTTTGCAGTGATTTAGAGGGGCGAATATATCCCTTAGCGAGCTGGTCTTCTATGAAAGCTGTGACCTCTTCTTGCTCCTGCGGTGATAATGGTATTATTCAGCCTTTCTTTGGCTGATAACCCTCTTTCATCTCTATTGCGTGATCCCATGGTTTCCACTTAGGCATCCATTCTGATTCTTTCTTCGAGAAGACATCCAAGAACTTGTGATATGTGAAAGAAACCATTTCTTCTGCTGTTTTAGATTTTTCATCTGTTTTCATGGCTTCGGCAATCTGTGCTTCTAGCTGTCTTATGGTGTCATAGACTTCATATTGTATATCAATTTCTTCTTTTTCTATTTTTTGTATCCAGTTAGGTTTATCCTGGAGTGCTCTACACGTGGCTGGGCAATGCATCATCTTGACTGTTCCTCTAGTCCAATCTATCTCTGGATTATGGCGTTTGAGCCAACTGTATCTGTTACGACCTGTAACAATGGTACATGTTCATGTAGAACAGTGTCTCGTTCCTACACTTGGTCACCTCCGTATAGGAGTTAAGTGTGAACGGCCTAGCGTCGGCTAGCAGTACTGGGACTGGCCCAGAGTTGGAAGAGTGGAGGATGAGGCAGAGGAGAGGCGAGGCACGAGGGAGGGGATCTCGAGGAACAATGGTCCACACGAAATAGTGTAGATTAAGGTTAAGGAAAGAGAAGAATACAGGCAGCGCCCTAATATATATACTGAGGACTCTAGGGCCGGTATCAGAGTCCGAAGGATATATAAGTAAAGAGACGCATCGCGTCGCGAGGCACGTGAGGTAAACGGTCAGGATATAAGGGGGATACGCATAGCCGTGAGAGAGGCTATGAAGGAGGCAGTGTCTGGACGAGTCATAATAAGTAAGTAAGAGTCATAATAGAAAGGAGACTGCCGAAGGCAGTGAAGAAAGGAAACTGCCGGAGGCAGTGAGGAAAGGGAACTGCCAAAGGCAGTGAAGGTGGAGTTGTATCTGGAGGGGGGGGGAGTGGAGATGTCCGTCCCGATGGTCTCATCCCTCAAAGAGAGATTCATCCAAGAGATCGGCCCATGTGGAGGTAGGGATTTGGTAATCCCTTAGGTCGGAGAAGAGGGAGACGAATAGAGAGGTTCCTGGATGGTCAAGGTGGTGAGGGGGGGTGACCGACGAGGGAACTGGAGTCAGTGGGCGAGGAGGAGGAGACATAGAAGGAAATTGATTAGGGGTCTCCTCCATAATCATAACAGTATCCGAGGATAAACATGTTCTTGCTGAGATCTGTCACTTCCACTGAGATCTGCTCACAGTGACCATTGAACTCTAAAACAAGGTTTGCACTGTGGGTAATTGAACCTGCTGAGTTTTTTGTGCCGTCCACGTTGTAAATGGGGATAGGGTGTCATAAAGGAGTAAGGGGAATATTGTGAGATTCCGCCCAAGACTTGTCAATAAAAATCACGTTAGCTCTGCTATCTAGCAGTGCCTCTGTGGAAATGAAATCCTTGTGCTTTGATGACTGAGGTGCTACTCGTATCTTCATCACAACTTCACAATCTAGTTTGACACTTCTGACGAAGATGTCATCTGGGAATTCTGAGCTGGGGGAAGAAAAGGGGAAGGATTTAGGTAAAATGGGATTTGTCACAGGTTTTGTTATGGTTGTAATCAGACTATTCTTTTTCTTTATCTTATCAGATCACGTGATAGTCATGTGTGCTCACCATTGTCACTTTCACTTTCTCTAGAGCCACTAGATGGACTTGCGCCATGGACGCACTTTGTTTCTTTTCTCTTTCCCCGATTGGATCTGAGATCCAATCCTGATATGGTTATATGATTTCTCACATTCATCTCTGTCATGCTTCCATTTCACTCTCACCATCAACATGTGTATTTAATCACTGTTCCTTCCATTCCGCATGCCTATGCCTCACATATTTAATTACCATTACCCTATGCCCTAGATCATAGATCTAGCCACAACATGTACACACAGTAGTATGAATATATAAACCCAGAGGACTACGGCTGGAATCTCCAG
>JBBPNR010000662.1:0-19129 GCA_038091015.1 Boletus vermiculosoides
CACATAGCCCAGGGTGGGTAGCTCCATTCATACACCAACACTTTGTTTATATCTGTTTGTGTTCTAGATATATTCCATAAACAATCAAAATGTGCAAAACATTGGGACAATTTTGTGAGTCACTGTAGATCATTTTTCCTACATTGACTACCCCTTCTCAATTGAGGGGGAGTGTTGGAATTTATTCAAGATAGGTAGTTCAGCCACTTGATTATGTAATGACTACCTTATTAGCTACTTTGTACTGTAGTCTTTTGCTCAGTAACTATACTGAGCAACTACAGATTTATTTGCTACAAATTCTGTTAAACTTGACCACATAGTTATTGATGTGTTGGCTGTCCTTCATGGACAAGTGATTGAGCTGATGCTCCACATCTCCAACAGGGTTGTGTGGACCAAAGTTTGCCTGGAGTTTCAGGACAAACTCCTTGAAATCATCCATCCAAAGAGGACATTGAGTCAGATCTTCCATCTGGAGGAGGTCTGGTTCAAACCACTCCAGAGCCATACCCTTTAGGTATGACTGCACCAAGGTGACTTTGGTGTGGTCAGTGCTAAATGTCTTAGGGTAGTCTTGGAAGTTTAACTTGCATTGTACCAAGAAAATTCAGAGTGTTCAGGGATCTGTCCATCAAACTGATCCAGTTCTCAGACTTTGGTATGGAGGGTAGAGTTGGAGGCAGGACAACAAGTGGAGCAAGTGAGGCTGTTTATGGTGTTTGTGAAAAGAGTGAGGGTGTTTCACAGAATGTGCTCATCATCAAAGTCATTAATGAGGTTCTCATTGTCTCTGGAGAAATCAGGGTCATTATTGGGATCATCTCCAGGGAAGTCCAGGACACCTGGAGCATCATCATCATTGGGGGTGTGGAAGGCAGATGCTCCACAGTTGGTACCTGACTGGTATGAGAAGAAGACTTGACTTCTTCTTCATCATCAACTTCCTTGATGTGTACTCCCAGAGTAGGAGATTCTGGGTGAGCATTTCCTTGTGAGATGGAACCTGGAGTGTGGTGGGTGGAGAAGCTTTGGAATTGGTCCACAAGTTCAGGGCCTTATTGACTGCTTCTGAAAAAGCTTAAAGGGTTATATCTGGGAGATGGGAGGTGATTCATGCCTAAGGCAGAAGTGCGGAATCTGGTGGTATGCATAGCCATAGTTAGAGATGTGTGCAAGTTTGAGTTTGAATATACTGTTAGAGTCATACTCTGGTAGTAACTCCAGAACACCAGAGTTGACTTGGGGGTTGGGACATTAGCTTCATTGTACATATGTGGTGCACCCTTACACAAGTCCTGAGTCCCATATTTCAGAGTGTTGGAGGTAGTAAGACTTAAGATGTTGGAATGTCAAGTTGAGTGGAGGTTTCAGAGGTGAGTTGTCAAGACTCAATTGGAGAGGAGTAGAGGATAAGCTAATACTCAACCTGAGGAGTTTACAGGAGGATCTCAGAGTATATATAGTATGGAGGAGCATAGCATTAGTAACAGAGTTTATAGGGTTCGTAATGATTTGGAGTACAAGTATTGTCGGAGTTGTGCTTTTAAGTGAGACATAGGTTCAGAGACAAGTAAAAGCAGAACTAAGATGAATGGGAGTAGTTGAGGAATGGAGCAGGACAGAATGTAATGGAGGTGGATATAAACAGATACAGTGATTCACAAAATTGTCCCAATGTTTTGCACTTTTTGATTGTTTATTAAATAGCTCTTAAGTATAAACAAATATAAACAAGGTATTGGTGTATAAATGGAAGCAGTTACTCAGGGCTAAGTGCTGGTAAAAGGATTATGTAATTCAGATTGGTAACCATGGAGATATATGCAATTCAAAACTAACACTCATTGGGACAATTATGTGAGTGTGTTTCAGAAATATGGTAAATATGGTTTTAGTACTTGGTATGACCCCTCTTGGCCTTGAGCACTGCTGCAACCCTTCTAGGCATACTTTCAATCAACCTCTAACACACTTCTGGCTCTATCTCTCCCCACATCTGTGCAACTCTATTCCATATCTCCCAAACTTCCTTAGCCTGTGTTGGATATTGGCAAAGTTCTTTTTTGATGTGATTCCAGAGGTATTCAATAGAATTGAGGTCTGGAGACTGTGGAGGCCAGTCCAGGAGAGTGATATTGTTATCCTCTATCTATTTCTTGGCCCTTTTGGAGGTATGTTTGGGATTATTGTCCTGCTGAAAAATGACATCCTTCAGAGGAATTCCACTTTCCTCCATGCTAGGCAGTAAGTTGTTCTCCAAGATATTCACATACTGCTCAGCATTCATCCTCCCCTCAACCTCTGTAAGTCTCCCCACCCCCTCCCAACCCATACAGCCCCATACCATAATGTTTCCTCCACCAAACTTGACTATGCTCTGGACCTCCCTTTCAATCAACCTCTCTCCAGCCTTTTTTCACACCCACTGTTTTCCAACTGATGCAATTCTGTCAATTTTAGTCTCATCTGACCAAATTACCCTCTTCCAGTCCTCCACAGTCCACTCCTTGTACTTCAAAGCCAAGTTCAAGCACTTTTTCCTATGCATTGTACCAAGCAATGGCTTTTTCTTCTTTACCACAGCCTTGAATGAATTCTTCCTAAGGATTCTTCTGACTGTTTCTGAGGAGACTGGGTTGGAGATGATGGTGTTGATGTGTTTGGTGGCTTGAACAGCATTAGAAGCCTTGCCAGTAGTAATTTGAGTAAGAATAGACTGTTGAGAGTGAGTAGAAAGCTTTGAAGGACATTCAGAAGAATGAACCAATTGATTAGGAAGCATGTCCTGGAGTACTCTGGATGCAGTAGATCTGCCAACACCAGCTCTAGAGGCAATTTTACAAATAGAAAGACCATTGAAGGCAAGAGAAAGAATATTTTCCTTCTGAGCAGAGAATATGGGATGCATGGGAGAATTGTGAAGTTTTAAGAATATTCATCTTGGTTAAATAGCTTGACTATAGGTCCCATGATAGATAGCATCACCATAGCAACAATCTGTTGACAGTTGGTTGCTATAGAAACAGTGGAGCATCAGATTCTGATATTTCTAAAATACACTCACATAATTGTCCCAATGAGTGCTAGTTTTGAATGACATATATCTCTGTGGTTACCAATCTGAATTACATAATCCTTTTACCAGCACTGAGCCCTGAGTAACTGCTTCCATTTATACACCAACACCTTGTTTATATTTGTTTATACTTAAGAGCTATTTAATAAACAATCAAAAAGTGCAAAACATTGGGACAATTTTGTGAGTCACTGTATATAAGAAAGTCTGGAGGTCAGGAGTTGCATCTCTAAGGAGAATGGACTGGAGTTTACAGTAATGTAACAGAGTTGTACTTAGGGGATTTTGGGATATGACAGTATGGGTCAGATCATTGGTACCCTAGGGTATATCCACACAATTGCCTAATCAGCAAAACCATGATTTTGGCACAGTGGTATAGAGTGGTACAGACTTACAGTACATACAAGGGAAAAATATGTTTGTCCTATAGCAATAAAACTCATTCTTAGACACTTTTAAATTTCCTACAGTTGCTGTACAGGGGGGGACCTATCTGTAACACTGTCACTCTGTACAGTTCTGTACAGTGCTGTACAACCACTTTGTGTTTTACTGATGTAATTGATATATGAACACTCCTGTCTGTCAGAGAATGGTTATAATTGGTATCATACCTTCATATCTTGTTATCAACATCATTAATTTATATATGAACATTCCTGTCTATCAGAGTAATCTCATCATCAGTATCAGACTTTCAGACCTTGTCATCACTATCATCCAGAGTAATCCTATCATCACCATCAGACTTAGTAGTCTTATCCCTGACATTAGGCTTAGTAATCTTATCCCTGATATCAGGCTTTTAAATCCCATCACCAGTATCAGACTTTCAGATCTTGTCATCACTATCATCCAGAGTAATCCTAACATTACCATCAGACTTAGTAATCTTATCCCTGACATCAGGCTTTTAAATCCCATCACTAGTATCAGATTTCCAGACCTTGTCATTACCATCATCTAGAGTAATCCTATCCTTGATATAAGGCCTTTAAATGCTATCATCAATATCAGCCTTTCAGGTCTTGTCATCAACACCAGTAATTGGTGTATGAACATTCCTATCTGTCAAGAGAGACCTGATTACTGTTATCAAACTCATAGTTTATGTTCAATAAGTGCCATTTGATCAAACAAAGATGTATTGTATTGTATTGTATACACTCTGTCTATTGTTTGAATATCATGCAGTTGAATGGAAGAAGAATGGTGTCATGCACAATACACCCCAGCCATGGTACTACAAAGGGACTCAATGTGAACAACATAAAATCTGAGCACATCATGCCTGAGAAGGGACCAACATCAGCAGACAAAGGTGCAGTCTGAGTGGAGGGACCAGCAGCAGCAGTGATGGGTGCAGTACTGGCAGCAACAGTATGTGCCTTAATCTCAGCCCATTTATCATGAATTCATTTCAGCACACTGTTCTTGGAAGACAAGCATAGACTGCAGGCACTTCTGTCCAGTCAACAAAAAGTCCTCATTGGTGCTCAAAATAGATCTGGAGATCTGGGACATGAGAAAAGGTTGAATTTGGAGTGAAAGAAGGAGCCTGAAAATTAGTCTCTTGGACTGTCTTTAAATACCTAATATGCTCACTTAGCCAAGTGTGACATAGAAAGTGGTGACATAACATGGAAGTGGTAATGTAACATAGAGAGCGGCAACATGATGAGGATCAGAAGTTTAATTCAGTCACAGTGTAACATACATAATTTGGTTATGTCGAAGGCAATGAACTTATTACAATTGAGTGAAAAATAGGCCAGGCTGGGATTTGAACCCAGAACCTCCTGGATATATACCAGATGCTCTAACCACTGAGCTATCTAGCCATTGAAATCAACTAGAAGGTCCAACTTAAGTGGCTTACAGCAGGTTTGCCTAATGCACTAGTTATGGACATACTACTAGGGGGAATTGAATGGTGACTGGGCACTTATATCAATTCTGACATAGTGATGACATCCTGTTATGGTAAACGTGACATGAAGATGGATCAAAGTCTGATGGGACACACTCTGTGTTGCAATCATCACCAACCACACTCTCTGCTTTGCCTGTATCAGGCAACTGCCAATTGAGTGCATTGAGTTCAGAAATGGAAAGTCCATTTGAGTGCATCAAGCAATTTCTGATGCTTAGAGATATGGGGTATGGTTGATGGGTTACTTAGTTGCCAGGCCAGCCCTTATATCCAGTTCAAATGGTATACTTGGTGCACTTTTTGTGTTATTTTAGGGGCATAACCAATTTAGATGTTGGAGCTTAAAAATGGCTACCACATAATATGGGAGCATGGAAGCACTACAATCCAAATGAGGCAAGTGGACCATGTGACTGGCCACAAGTTGCCAAGGTGTGACTTGCCTAATATGGTCATCACTTAGACATACAACAGCCATGCACTGTGGCTGTGATTCTATTGGCAACTGAAATTTATGTTGTGGCTGGAATTGCATTGGATATTTAAATTCTCAAATTTGCTCTCAAACATCACTCATGTAATCAACTCCTTCAACTACCTTAGCTACCTTGAGACCCACTAATGCTTTGCAGTGCTTCAGGGTGATTATGTAATCAATGATCCATTGCAAGACCTGTCCCATTTCAATATTTTGGCAGGATTTTGGTGCACTTTCAGGGCAATTACATAAGTGATTTAAGCAGTCCAAAAGCAGCCAGAAGCCAGAAACAGCACTACCTCCACAACATGTCCACTTTTGGACATGTCAATTTATTCCCCTCCCCTATGACATTCCCTCCCTTCCCAAGGACTATCCCCTCACTGTATATACACTGTACATACACATACATGTTATATATCTGTAATAGAACCCATCTGAGCACTTTAATGAGTTCCTGAAAGGTTTAATAGATATATAACTGATTTATAATGAAAAACATAGAATTGGTATGATGTTTTTGTATTCTGAACATATGAGCAGGCACACCATGTCTCCAGACAGGGGCTATATGCAGATATAACATACCAGAAGCCCAGGGAATGAATGTAGCTCCTCATTTATATATAGTGTTGTGTAGGGCCTGGGGCTTTGTTGGAAAACTTATTCACTTATTGCAATTAGGCATGCTTGTGGTAGTCTTGTAATAGTCATTGAGATAGCACTATAGTTTCACATGGAGTTGGAATATTATCTTGATGGCATTGCAATTACGCTGGTGCCTCATGGCAAAGCTTCTGTTTGTTGATTGTGTGCCACAAGGTCTCCTCTTACTTTCCCTGCCACATCCATTATCTAGTACAGTCCCACTCTTTCTCTCATTCTTTCAATATTCATAGAGCTGTTCCTAGATGCCTCCAGACAAATCAAAGCTTGCCCAATGTGAAATATGTGGCAAACAATTCCAGTCAGTCAGTCTACCTCCACATTGGAAAGCTTGCACCAGAAAAAAACAAAAGTATCAGGAAGACATTGCTCTCCTTGAGAAAATTTCCCAGGGTGCACATTGTAGTACTATCTCAATTTCAGTTGAGAATGGTTATCCTCATTGATAACATTCTATATCAAACATTAATTATTATAGGTGCCCTGTTAGACAACCGAATTGCAGCAGCAGCTGCACCCCCTATTGATGATCCATGTCATGCAGTCCTGCACATTTTCTGAGGTATGTAAGTAAACATACATCCTTATTCATATTTATTTTGATGCAGGTCAAAAACAATCATAATTCAGACTTTGTGAATGATGTTGACATGATTCTGGATGATCATGAAGTTGACCATTCAGGTGAGTACAATATATTTTTTGTCATTCTTTCTCAACTCTGTGGGCAATCCAGGCACCCAAGAGCCTCAAGTGGATGACATTCATGTTGAATACCATCCTCACAGTAGATGCAAAGCAGAAAATTTTGCCTTCTCTGACTTCTCCCACACTCACTTCCCTATACCACCTGTGCCCAATCCTAACTGGGATCCATGGCATTCTTTTCATATACTACTTGACTTTGAGATTGCAGAGCTCACCCTGGAAGCTGCTTTCAACAAAGATTAAACTGAGCACCTGATTAAATTATTGCAATGGGTGCATGACCAACATGAGAAGTTTACAATTGTGAATCAATCTGATCTCTGAGCAACATGGAATGCCAGTGGAACACATCTCACACAAGTAAGGATATCTTCTCACTACTGTTAGATCAATCTACTAACTTACATTTCCATTGAGCCAGTTCCAGTCATCCATTGTCTCTGTCCAGTACAAGAATGAGCCTGCGCTATGTCAATTCCATATGTGGTATTGGTTGCTTTGGGACTGGGCATGTGATCTTGTGAAGGACCCTTCTGTGGGTCCTTATTGTATTTTTAATGCACAGTGTTTGTCAAAATTTGACAGGAGTTTGTTTGTATGCTTCATCAATAAATCTTATACCACTGACAGTTTCTGGAACTTTCAAGTATGTTCATATCTGTTGATCTCTTGGCTATGTATCTAAGCTCAAATTATACCATAATCCTGCTTTATAACTCTATCAGACTGAACTTCCAGCTGATGGTAAAGTGCTCACCTTCATCCTCTATGCAGACAAAGCAAAGCTGTCATTGTTTGGGCATGAGAAGGGCTACCCTGTTGTCACCTGCCTCGCCAACTTGCCCATGGCCATTCAGAATGGTGAAGGACTTGGTGGAGGCCAAGTTGTTGGTTGGCTCCCTATTGTAAGTGCTCAGAATCATTTGCTGGAAATCATGGGTTGACAGTGACACTGATATTTGAAGGTGAGAGAAGAAAAGGGTCAAACTGGAAAGACTGCATGGGCTAACTTCAAGACAGCCATATGGCATGCATCATTCAAGGCTCTTCTTGAAATAATTGCAAGGCATTTGAAGACCAGCTATTGGGTCGGGTGCTGTGATGAGGTTGCTTGCTAGCTGTTCCCTCAAATTCTCATTTTATCGGCTGACTACAAAGAGCAGTGAGTTTTTAAAAATATCAATGTCAATGGTTCAGCCTAACAATGTGATGTATTTAAATGCATTATGACACTTATTCAGGGTGTCATGTTGAAATTTTCCTGTCCAGTTTGCCTAATTTCCCATGAAGAGCTATCTAAGCCTGGTCAATCTGGGCTGTTCCAGCACCGAGCGATTGAACAAGTCATCCAGATGATTCAGCATGTTCAAGCAGCTGGATCTGATGAGGAAAAAGAAGCTATACTCACAGGTGAAAGCTTATGAGATGTTAATATGAGTTGTCTGAGACAATTTTCACCCTCTATTAACGCTTTACTCAAACCAATATTGTCCTGTCAGGATGTGTTCAGCATCATGGAATGTGCTGATCCCCATGTAGCTGTCAGCTTTGACCACCTCCATGCCAATCACAAAGGAATGTTTGGCAACCATTTATTTGTTGAATTCAAGGTAATTATCAGCAGTTTGGGGCAAGCTGTAGTGGTTGAGGTTGAGCAAGTATCAGTTGCTTGGATCCCCTTTCATCCATTCCAGATTATTGGTTCATCATTACTCACAGGTTTTTGGCAATGCCAAGGTGATAAAATCTATACCATTTCAATAACGTGTTTGAGATGAAGTTCAACAATGGAAGCAAGGAAGAAGATATTTCTAAGGTCTGTATTCACTTATCTTATCTTTTGTTGTTACAAAACCTACTAATTTTCATAGATTCTGATTTTCACTAGCCACAGTGTTCTTATGGAGCAAGACAATCACACTGGCTATCTCCTCCTCTGCTGTATTCACACCTATGTCATGTTCGACCTGTATCTTCACTTGAGGTGCAAACCTTGGATACAATTGCAAGTGGCCAGGAAGCACTCACTTCTCTTTTAGTATTGGTCAATGTATGTCCTCCATATAATTTCATATTGCCAATATCTCCAAATCATGACTGACTTTAATTTATTACAAGAATGATATTCAAAAGATGAAAGACAGAGTGAAGGACCTGAAAAACTGGGAGTTTCCAAAGAACCACCCCTGGACTCATGTCTTCAATGACATCCTCACAAAAGGTGCAATGCATGTTTACAATATGAAGCCAAACAAAAAGATGCACGGTCCTCTTAAAGAAAGCTATCAGTGACAGACCAACTTCAAGAATGTTGCAGAACAAGTATGTACAATGAATCCTCAGCTTCATTGACAGAAGTGAGATTGCTCACTTGATTGCACTAATACAGATTCTTTGTGTTGACCATGACCAACTTTTATTACAGTATATACAATGCAAAATTGAAGAATACAATGACTATGTCCAACTAACTAGTGACAACCCTGATGACCCTAATGACAATGATGCCCCACCCAAAGAGGCCCTCCATGTGACAGTTGGATCCCATCAATGTCCTGAATTGTTTAAAGCTGTTGAGGTGGTGCATAGTGATAATCCCACATCCGAATAGTTTTGTATCAAGGTCAACAACTTCCTTAATTGTATGCATATTGGGCATGTGCTTCTCAATCATCAGAATGTTCAGAACATCCAGCTGAATGCCAAAGATGAGGTATGTGTTTACATATTGAACTCTCCATTGGGTTTACAACTAATACATGTATATAGATTGTCAAGTATCATTATCTCAAAGTCAACTATGAATCCATGGTCAACTGATGTGAACACATGGATTACCTGCACTGCAGCCCATCATTCCACGGTATTCCTCAGTATGACCATATTATCATCAAGACTGAGAACAGCCATATTTTTGGCTGACTTCTTTTTATCTTCAAGTGTTTTGCCATTGAGAAGACTGCCCTCATTTTGGTGCAGCCTTACAATGCTCCATCTGGGGTATACTCATGAAAAGACAAGCATCTCAACTTTTTCCAACTGCATGCTCAACCACACACATCATTGGAAATATTTTCCATACAATCCATCATTCATGGTGCTGCTCTCATTGAGGACCACACTCAACTAGGTGACTACTTGGTAATCGACACTATTGATACTGACATGTTTCTTTGTATGCAGAAAATGTATCAAGATGCAGGCCCCTATGGCTAATTCAGAACAAGAGCACACTCAGCTTCCACCATCAACAGCTGGACTGTTTGCAGTGGCTCCAATCTCAATACAAACCCTGCCCATTGCCCCAGTCCTGATTGTCCAATGTACCAGCTGTTGACCCTGTCACTGCCCTGATAAAGACCACTCTTCACACCACTGACAGTCAATGACCTGAAGCAGGATGACATCTTCCTTCAGTCTTCCTTCAAGTCTCCTCCCCCAGTGTACTGCCTATACTCTCACTGTGTACATAAACAATCCATGCAAACTGGATGATGAGGGCAGCATTTTTCTTTCTCCATCCATATCCCCATTCTTCCCAGGCCCAGGCCCAACCTCATAGCCTCTACAAACACCCATCAAAGAGGAACTTTGCTCCAACACTCAATCTATACTCAAGTCTAGACAGTTCAATGCTCAAACTGACATCACCTTTGCCTCAGCAGTTGGTTCTGCTGCAGTTGGCATGAAATGTAAATTGTCGGTGCAATCAGGAGGCTTCTCAACCCCACTATGGCAGTCTGTGTCCACCCCCTTGTCCATCTCTGCTGCAAAGGCAGATCCTACTTCTGGAGTGGCCTTTCACTGTCTTGCTCCTCTTTCTGCCCTCTGATTCAGCAGTCATACCCCCCAATCAAAGGCTGAACAATATTTAAAGAGACAAGTGGAGATAATGAAGTGACTATGCATTCACGATATGGAAAACTCAGATGAGGATAGAGGATGATGATTCAGCATGTGAGAAAGAGGAACAAAATGATGCGGCAGCAAAGCAGTCAAAGAATCAGTTGTGCAGTCCCTGAAAGACTTTAACAATCAAAGCTGTCCCATAGAAGGGCAGCACCCTCAATGAGGTTATTGAGGTAATACTGCCTGGGGGCCACATTCTGAAGAGATGGGCCTACTCAAGACCTGTATCTCTTGAGTTGCTTGAGAGCATAAATCAAATGCCATCACCCTCTGCTTCATCTCATGTACATTTTTCTCTTCCATTAAATGTCCATCATACTAAGACATCTTGGCTCATCTATAGCATGACACATCAAGTCCTAGGCATAGACATCCATCAAAGTCACCACTGGTTGCTTTTCTGCCAGTCAACCAGAATTGGATGTCTATCATTCATGGTGTGCCTCTCTCATCAGTGAGCAACTCCCCTATGCCCCACAGACAGCTTACTGGTAGTAGTGGACCACTTCCTTTCTTCCAGACAAATGCACCCAACTCTGCTCTTCACTCATCTATGACATGTCTTGCAAGCACCAGTTCCACTTTTCTTTTCTTTGGACTGTCCCTCCCTCATCTCATCAGTGAGCAACTCCCTGATGCCCTGCAGACAGCTCACTGGTAGTAGTGGACCATTCCCTTCTTCCAGACAAATGCACCTGACCCTGCTCTTTGCTTATCTATGACACATTTCACAAGCACCAGTTCCACTTCCCTTTTCTTTGGACCATCCATCTCTCAAACCACAATGAAGACCTGTTTGCACACAGCATCAAATGCTGCAGTCTCACCAGTGAAACTCCATGTCAATGCACATACATTGGTGTCCAATAGGCATAGTTACACAGGACCTGGCAGAAAAGCTGTTGCTACACTTCCATGGTGTTCTACCCTCAATGTACTATCACTGGATTCGTCCCTTGTTCCATTATCTCATGGAAGCCACGACATTGCAGGTGATGAGGATGACATGTTCTTGAACCATGCAGTCCACAACTCTTCTTTATAACAGAAATGAATTGCCTTGATGGTCTATTCATGACAGACATCATGACCAGGATATTCAAAGAAAATAGTGCCTTTCTTGACTTGCACACCATGTCCCTCAGACACACCATCCAAGGTGGGGTCTCATGGACTGTGTTTGTGTGACACATCTCCCCCTCTACTACAGTTCTTTTAGAGGACCACCACATGTAGAATTGCAGACCTGTACAGTACCTGGGAGTTTAATATTACATCGATGTTCTGACATTCAAAGTCAGATGGTTTTGAATTCTGTTAAATGACAAAATATAATCTAACTCATTTTATCTTGTTGCAGGTCAGTTGACACAAACTATGCAGCAAGCTGGCCACCAATGATTGTCAGGTGTTGTCAATGAGGCTGCAACCCTGAATCCACCACCATAACATATCAGTAATAGTGATGTGACCACATCCCACACTTCTGCTCAACAATATCAGGCAAATGCCAATATATTACATATTTGGAAAGATCCTGCCAATGATTTATTAAACAAGGTGAGTTCCAAGATGTGATGTAACATTGGATTCACTGCTAAAACATTTGATCATGGTTGCTGCAGACCTTGGCATCAAATTGCACCACCTGGTGAGGCATATCATGTCAATGCACATGCCTCATGTCTGCTGGACCCATTCCCCCATTTGTTGTGCTTCCTTGGTTTAAATACAGGATGGTGAGTCACATCCATTCGAGCCATCTTTGACTCCCACTCAATCAAATTGCTTCCAGTTCTTCAGCCCACTCCAATACAATCTATACTATGTCTTTCATCTCTCGTCATGCTGCCAATGCCATCCTGGATTTTGATGATGATGGACCTATTGTTAGTCATCCTCACACAGCTGCAGCAGAAGCCAACAGAGATGAGGTCAGTAATGTTAATCCTCAATGAATAGCTCAAGCTCACAGAACTGATTTACAATTTCATGTGTCAAACAGGCATTGAAGCAGGCACAGCTTGAGCTCAATGCTGTGAAGGAACAGTGCTGCATCTTACAAGAGCAAGCTTGTGTCGCTGAGGCAAACAAATCACACAAGTGCAAGTTGATGAAGGCCTCTATCCCTGATGTATTCAGTGCCTTTGATATTGAGATCCAGATGCTTGCAAAGAAATTCAGAATCCTAGCTGAAATGTTCCCTCCATCAAAAGACATTCTCAGCCTCCCAGTAACTACCAGTGTATCAAACATGTCACCTGTGTCATTGGAGATTGTCAGTAAGGGACACTACACATCAAGTCTCGTGGAGGAAATAGTGGTTGCTGCAACTAATATGTGCCATTTGAATATACTGATAATGTGTTGTTATATTACATTGTCCATTGTCTTGCAGCACTTCATGTTTTCTGAATCATTAGTAAATAATAATCTTCACCAGTATTGACTTTGTAAATTGTTCTAGGTAATATGTGAAGACTCAATATATTAAAATGTAGTTCAATGTTACAGTAACAATGGGTGCATAGCCTAACGGTTAACTATCAATAAGGTGAGTAGTATTAGCTAATATAGAGTTGAACTGATGCCAAAGTCCTAGGTTCAAATCCTGGTCCCAATAGTACTAAAAGTGAGTTAAAAGAGAATTCTGATTGGCTAGCTGGGTTGGTCAGCATTCCAATACTCTCATGCCATTGAGATTGTGCCACACTTTCTTTTTATGGATTTACCCCCTGTTGTGACCCTATTGCAACCACATTGGAGTGTTATTGTATGCCACATTCTAATTTTATCACAATTGCCATGATATACATAATTGCTATGCAACCCCAAGTGTGATCAGAATGATACCAGCTGTCTCTGAATCTCCATTGCAACCCTAATTGTAATCCCAATTTGTATGCCATCTCAATTAGAGCTTTACTATATGCCAATGTAATAGTAAAATCCTATTTAGGCATTACAATACCTTGCAATCCATTGAAATAATTTTTCCAATTTTCCAACATTTTGCCTCAGAAAATCCAGGCTGGGCCTTGCATTGGGGCTTTGGCCTGGCTTTAGCCCAGCCTTGACCTAGGCTGGGGCCCACCAGGCAGGGGCAAGGGTACATCGGAGGGTAAGAGAGCATGTAGAAACAATGGCACAATGTGCACAATTCTGCATGCTGTGCTTATTATTTCCACATACAAGCTGAAGACATGGGTGAGGAGCACAACAGCAAAACATCACCCATTACTGTAGATTTTGACCAATTGAAATGGCAATTACCATGGCTTGAGTTACAGAAATGATGGATTTCACCATGATAGTAAGGCTGTAGTAAGGCTATATAGTTGGGGACAGTCAAAGTCCATCAATTTGGTACAAGGCCAGGATTATTTTTTTAGGGAAAATAAAGCTTGTAGAAGGGCTCAGATTGTCAAAATATGCTTAAAAACAGACCTCCAAAGTTTTTGGCCTGCCAAAATTTTTGAGCCTCTGAACAAATATTTTAGTCTAATCTATGGATTAAGCACTGCCTCAATTGCCATTATAGCACTTTGAGACACTTGTTGGTGCTGTTTTTGTTTGTACACAGCCCAATCAGCAGCCTTGCCTGAAAGTCCCAGCTGATAGTGTTACAATTGAGGAGACCTCATACCCATTTTCTTCTTCTCCTCCTTACTGTCTCTTGACTCCTATCTCTTCATCAACCATGCCCCCCTCCCATCTCAACCACCCTGGCTCTTTACTTTTTGCCAAGATCTTTGCCAATCTCTGAGATTACCACATTCCAGCTTTCATGTGGGCTGACCTCCTAGACGAGTCACTCTTTGAGGGATAGGCTATGCCTCATCACCTCTGGGTACTCCCATCCACATTGCCTCTGGAACTCTCCATCTCCTTTTTCTTATGACTCTTACTTACTCGCTTTGACTCATGCAGACATTGCCTCCACCACCACCTTCTCCTTACGGGCAATGCATATCCCCTTTATATCCTCATTTGCTTATCATGTGCCTTACAATGCGACACATCTTACCTTATTTATCTTTAGGGCTCCAACCCTTGCCCTAAAGTACTATACTATATATATTAGAGCACCACCTGTACCCATCTCTTTCCTTAACCTTGATATACACTTATTCATGTTGTCAACTCATTCCTTGAGATCCCCTCCCTTGTGTCTTGCCTTGCCTCTGCCTCATTCTCCCCTCTACCAACTCCGGGCCAGTTCTGGTACTGTTGACTTCGGTCAAGCTGTTCATCCTTAACTCCATCTTGGAGTCAACCTAGGATAGGAACAAGACAACATGTTCACCAATGTGTACCATTGTTACACTGGTCATAACAAAATATCAAGGTTATACCTTACCTCAGTGCTATTCAGCCCAACCCCCCTGGAGACTACCTAGGTGGTAGTCTAGACCCTGAGCAAGACACAGTCCATATGCCTCAACAGCCTATTGTACTGGGAAGCCTCTTCTGATGAAGAGCAACACATCTCCCCACCACAACCCAATCCTCCATCTCGCGCCTTCTCTCCCATCCCCCACTCCAACTCTCTCCAATCCTCTAGAAGGATTAGTTCTCAACCAAGAACTGGAGCCTTTGTACCTCCCCCACCTTGTCATCACACTCCATCCCCCACTCTATCCAGAGCCTCTTCTAGTGGCTACCACCCCCAACAAGAGATCCAGGTTGATGCCCCAACTCAACCACCCATCTCCAAAGAGCTCAAAGAGGAATCCTCTCCCAATGACAGAGAAGCATACAAAGACTTTGTTAAAAGAACAGATCTCCTAGACCTACCCCCTGGTCCTCCAGACAATGACCCAGAACCAGGAGACAAAAAAGACAATGACAATAATGATGACATGCCTGGAGTTAAAGCTACCTTATCAGAGGAGTTCTCTGGAGAATTAGGTGATGCAAATAGATGGCTCATGGCTATGAAAGGCTACTTCTCCCTCAACGATATGCTCAGAGACCTTGCAAAGAGTTATATCTTCCTCAACTGCATGCAGAAAGGATGAGGAAAGGCCTTCATAGAAGCATGGTTTGCCAAAATTAAGGATGGCAGGATACCCCATGGAGAAACCCACTTTGTTGCAATCAGGAATGCATTCACCAACACATTCACCCCTTATGACACTGCTGCCCAAGCATGAGTTGAACTCTCTTCACTTGTACAGGATATCAAAGATTACTAAGGATTCAAGAAATACATCTCCAGTTTTTCTCTGCTCTCAATGCAATCCAAGATCACCAATCTCAACACCCTATTGGAATGGTACCTGCGAGGGCTCAACCCCCAGATCACTACTCAACTCACTATGTCTGGAACCCTCCAAACTGCCACCTCTATGGAAAATGTCTATAAGAAGTCGTCTGAGATCAAGTGTTGTGATTTCTCTAGGAGCAACCACTAGCCAGACTTGACTCAGCAGAACACCAGCTGGCAAAGGGACAAGATGGAAAAAAGAATAGCCTTGGTCCTTAATCAAGGTTCAGTCTTGAACTGTAGACGCTGAGTAGACACGATGACAAGTGGATTAGACTGAGGTGCTACAATATAATGTACAGGTATATATACTGTTGAGACATAAGCACAGACCAAGTGCTGTAAATAGTAATGACTAAGTATGGTCAAATGAAAGTACACGGGTGTGAGAAGAAGAAGTTGATGATGGGAAAAAGAAGTATAGCATCATGAGAGAAGCGGAAATTAATAACACGTGCTATGACATCATTGTGATCAGGTGACTTTTCCCATGGTCACATGCAATGTGTCGAATAATATGAAGTAAGGTGTTGTACAAGTGTTCATAATGAAAAGTTTGAAAATATTACATATCATAACACTACTCCCTCTTTGAGACTCAAATTCCAGAGAAGTTGCATGAAAGTTTGATTCAGTAAAGTTTTCATAAGGTGAAAATAAAGATTGAAAGTCCACAGTTGAAAGTCCTCAGAGTTTACATGGAGCGGAAGGGTTTAGACAGTGGAAATCGGCAACTGCATCTGGAGCAGTGTTGATAATATCCAAAGTTTCCCATGTATGATCTGTTTCATTGTAACCTTTCCAATGAACCAAATATTGTAGCTTTCTTTTTACAAAGTGTGAGCCCACAATGTAGTCTATTTCAAATTGTTCTTCTCCTTCGTCAATCTCGATTGCATCTGGTTGTGAGACAGGTTGACCAGGTAAAGTTTCTCTGTAAGGTTTGATGCGAGAGATGTTGACTATGGGATGAATGCAAATGGAAGATGGAAGAATTAATTCTACGGCATTTGGAAGAACCCTTTTGATCTGATAAGGGCTGATCCATTTTTGTGTGAGTTTCTTTGCCGTGTAAGGTAGCTTTAATTTATCAGTTGATAACCAGACTTGCTGGCCAATAACGTACTCCAGAGCTTCTGACCTTCTTTTGTCAGCAAACTGCTTCATTCGCTCTTTAGATTCTTTGAGAGCTTGCTCTACTTCTTTGTGTGAACGACCAAATTCTTTCCTGAAATCAGCACCTGGACCTGTCGCTTTCCCTTCAAAACCCATGCGTGGGGTGTAGTTATGTGTGATGGCGAAAGGAATGGAACTGGTGGAGGTGGTGAGAGAATTGTTATGAGAGAATTGGGCCATTTTGATCCAATCTGCCCATGCCTCTTGCTTCTTGGATACGTAAGAGTGGAGATATTGTTCTAGTTCTCTGTTAATACACTCTGTTTGTCCATCAGTTTGAGGGTGGTATGCTGTTGAGATCTTTTGGGAGATAGAAAGAAGTTTGCAAAGTTCTTGTGTGAAGTCCAAAATGAATTGTGGTCCGCAGTCTGAAACTATAGTGGAGGGTAGTCCGTGAATACACCAAATATTGTCTTTAAATAGAATAGCTAAATCCAAAGAGGAAACTGTGTTGTAACAAGGAATGAAGACAACTTCTTTGGAGAAGCAGTCTATGACAATGCAAATAGCTGTGTAGGTGTTGGATTTAGGTAATCCAGTAATGAAATCGACCGAGAGATCTTCCCAGGGTCTAGTAGGTGTAGGTAAAGGAATGAGTTTTCCTACCGGTGCCTTTGAGGATCACTTTGTTCAGGTGCACACTTGGCAGCTATCTAGATAAGTTTTAACGTCTTTGGTAACTCCAGGCCAAGAGAAATGACGTGTAAGTAAATTAATGGTATGTCCATGTCTGCAGTGTCCTGCGATTGGATGATCATGACATAAAGAAAGAAGTTTGATACATAAAGGTTTAGGTACAAAGATTTTGTTTTTGTCATTTTTGAAAATATTACAGTCAGACATGAAAGAGAAATCTTGAATAGCATCAACACCCAATTTGGATGATTCTTGCCTCAAGGATTCCATAAAAGAAGAAGATAATTGTATGTTATTAATAAAAAGATGAGGAGGAAGTACAGTAATGTTTTCATTATGGTCCTTTACTGTGTCGCCATGGTCTGGTCTACACAATAATGCATCTGCTTGTCTGTTGCTTGATCCAGGTTTATAAATAAAAACATAATTGAACTCTTGAAGAAGTGCATGCCATCATGCTTGTCTTCCTGAAAGAGTTTGTGGCTTTTTCCAGTATTCAAGATTCTTATAATCTATCCAGATCTCAAAATTCTCTCTACCAATGAGGTAATGCCTCCACTCTTCCAAAGCATGGATAACCGCAAGGAGTTCTTTGTTGTAAATAGGATAATTCCGCTCAGCAGAGTTGAATGAATGGGAAATGAAGGTGCATGGTTGCCAAAGTCTGTCATCCAACTTGACAGAAAGAACTGCTCCAGTTGCTATGTCTGAAGTGTTGGTCTCAACTCTCATCTCCTGATCCCAATTAGGGTAGGCTAAAAGAGGAGCCGTCTTGAATTTGTTCTTGAGCATATCAAATGCTTTCTGTTGTTCAGGACCCCAGTGGAAGGGAATGTCTTTTTTGATAAGATCATTCAGGGGTTGGGCGATGTCTGCGAAACCTTCAATAAATCTACAATAATAGTTGCATAGTCCTAGGAATCCTTGAAGTCCTTTGAGTCGAGTAGGAACCAGCCAGTCCATAACTCCTGACACCTTCTTTTCCTGCATCTTGACTCCCTCTTTAGATACTACCATACCCAAAAAGTCCACTTTGTCCTTTGAAAACTGACACTTTTCTGGTTTCATATAAAGATCATTCTCCTCCAAGCAGCGAAGAACTTCCTTTACAATCTCCTCGTGTTCAGCTTGTGTATGTCCTTTTGTAAATAACATACAGTTGTTGATGTAAATAACCAAAACAGCATACATGTCATTAAATATATTGTTCATCATAGTTTGAAAGGTAGGTGGAGAGTTTGTCATGCCAAAATACATTATGGTAGGTTCATA
>JBBPNR010000663.1:0-19050 GCA_038091015.1 Boletus vermiculosoides
AAACTTTTCCGCGGCTTCCACCCATTGCATAGCTGCCTCGAATTGGGTCTGCGAACCACCGTTGGAATATTGTGCGGCCTCTATCCGGTATTTAAATGCGTCCCCCAAATCAGTGTTGCTGTTTGTGATAGAATACCGCAGGGAATACACATTGGAGAGTTCCCTGTAGGTCTCAATGAGCAATGGGTGTCCGGGGGTAAACTCATCTAGAGCAGCATGCAGAATGTCCAACGCGATCTGAGTGTCGATGATGGTGTGCTTCCGGGGAAGCACAGCAATCACGGCTTTTGCTTGGACCATGAACGCCCTTCCCCGAGTAGTATGGTTCTCTGGCTGGAGATCTAGAGCTATCTTGCTCATTGAAAAGGCGACATCAATGTCAGATATATCACCAAGTTGTGAGTAGCGATCAAGAAGAGCGAGGGCCAAATTGGTAAGGATGATGGATCGGGTTGATGCGTAGCAAAGTCCGAGTGCTTCGTAGAAGTATTTGACGGAACGTTCAAGCCGGGAGAGGTCGGAATCCTTCCGCGCTAAATTCCCTGAAACACGAGAGTAGTTGTTAAGGATGGGTAGGCGAATGGGATGATTTGAAGGACATAGTTCCAATGCTTGCCCGAGGTAGGTCTCGGCGCGGGTAGAGTCCATCTTATCGCCCTGTAGCTGGTAACGTGTGAAAAGGGCAAAGGCCAGGCGGTTCATATTGCCGGCACGAGTGCCAGCATCAAGGTGTGAGTCCGAGGACACGGCAGCATGACAATTCTCCAACGCGCTTTCGAGATCTGTGGCGCTACCACAGTGCACGAAACGGGAGGCTAGGCAATAACCGAGGGTGCTGAGCAGCTCGGGCCGGGATGGATGATCTATACGACCAGCGGTCATGCCATTGCGAATGCATTCAATTGCTTTGTCGAGGTCATCAAGGTTCCCTTTGCGATAGAACCGAGTACGTAAGACCGCGGCATATCCTATGCGTGCAACAATGTAATCCCTTGGTGGTTGTTGCAACATGTCGATCACAACTGCATAGCCTGTAACTGCGAGATCGATATCATTGATGTCGTAACGCAGCTTATAGTGAGAGTCGAGCGCGAGGGACCGTTGAGCAGGTGTGAGCAAGCCACCAGGACATCCCTCCGAGTCCAGCGCTGTCTTGTATTGGTGGATAGCGAGGGACAGATCGTCCTCGTCCTGTAGAGCCATATACCTGGTGTGGAGTACGGAACCGTACTCCACCAGCAGGTGTAAGTGTTGAGGGTGGGCGGCTGGGATGGTACCCACAGCAGTCTGGAGTATTCCGACTGCCAAGTGAAGGTCTGTTGTATCATTTGTACGTTGGTAGCGTTGTGTATATGATGTAGCTCGGATACCCAACAGAACTGGTCGTAGATGATGTGCAGGTGGTGTGAACTCGAGAGCTTTGTCCAGATATCTGTTTGTGATGGTGTCGTCGCCTCGTCTCTGCGCGCACAAGAGAAGCATGTGGTAGAAGCGGAAGAACGAGAGTACATAGTCCACTGTAGTGTTTGGCGGTGGGCCAAGATCAAAGGCTGAACAGTAATGGCGTATGGCAATGTCGAGCGTCGCGTTATCGGAATTCTGTTGATACAGAGCATGCTGCTCGTCTGCTAATGCGATAAGTTCATCAAAGGTTCGCGATGCAGGCTGTCAGGTTACTTCTGGTCAGCGTTGTGCATTCGAACATGATCGCAGTCAACCATACATTTAGATCAACAACCAACTGAGGCTCTTGAGAGTTCATCAGGCTGAGATTTGGCAGTGACAAGTGTATCCTTCAGTCTAGCTGGGAAGAAAGCGGAAATTCTAGTCCTTTGAAGCGATATATGACTTTGGCTGGTGCTGGCCTAAGGATATGTGAGCACGATGAGGTTGACTCGCAGCACCGAGTCACTGAAACATAAATATTGGCCCTCAACGCCTCACGAGGGGATCATCCTTTATGCAGCCCTGCCTGACACCCGACCGGGCCATCTGCATCAGCCATCACTTGATGGGTTTCAGACGCTTGGGTAATCTCGTTGCCGGTGTTTCAGCCTGGTGATAAAGAATGGGAACATCATTGATTAACTCGTGGACATGCTCAATGAAGGAAGGGTACACGTAGATGCAGAACCAACATGTTGGCGCGACGAGCAAAGTGCAGCAAAGTCATGTTCAAGTTAAGTGGCGTGTGTTGTGAGGGCGCTTGGTCATCGTGGCTTGACTTCTCCTCTGGCTCGTCATAGTACCTGGTAGTCGCTCTCATTGTTCCAGGCCACCGGAATCCATCCCGTTTCTCGGTTAGCACGTCCGTTGAGATTAGGATCTGACAGCGTGAGAGATCAGGCACGTTACCTGAGGTGGCAAAGCGGACATTCCGACACTGCGACTGCACGCGATTTGAAGAGTCGAGAGAGGATATTACACTATCTACGAAAACAGCAATAGTAACAATCGTACTTGACATTAAAGATATATATCTAAAGTAATATCACAGAGAAGTGCCTCTCAAGAGGTTTCGTCGATAATGTCGGGTATGCAAAACAATCCTCCAACCCTCCAATCCTCCTACCTCCTACCTAACCCACTCACTTCCCATGCAGCCTTTCTCTGAACGAATGGGATACTTCCGAGCACCCACATCGCCCAGGCCCGAACCGTCGCAGAGTCAATCGGGCACCACCAAAACATTTTCTCTCGATACTTCATGCCCGTGATCGACAGAATGCCTTTCGTGAGCTTGATCACTTCGAGCGCACGTGTATGTCGCACCGTGGCGAATTCACGAAGAATCGCATCGGCTTCGGACATTGGCTTGGTCTCGGTGGCGTGAATGTGCTTCGTGAGCGCTTCTCCGAGGAAGATGGCATCTCGCAGACCGAGGTTCATTCCCTGACCACCGGCAGGGGAGTGAATGTGGGCAGCATCACCAATGAGGAGGATGGCGCCGCCTTCTCCTGGTTCTCCAGGACCAAGACGGGCGAACGTGGTATCAGCGATAGAAGCATGGTTACGGAAACGGGAGGACCAGACAACGTCTTTGATACACGTTGGCTTCGAGTTGGGGTTTACAACGGGGTCTGATGCGAGATTATGTGGACCAAACCGGTCAACGAGATTCTGAAGATATTCCTTGGGAGGTGAATGAGGGATTTCGCCTTCTTGCAAGGGCACACCACACCCGATGCGATACACTCTTTCAGAAATGGAGACCCTGCCCTCTGCTGCGAGATATTCGTTGTAGGAGAATGGGAGGGGGAGGCAAAGGAAGAAGCCGTTCGGGGATAATGTGATGCCCGACGTGAGGTCATCAGCGTTTGTGATGTCGAGAGTGACATCGGCAAGAACCATCTGAGCGAGGTTGTTGTCTGCTTCTCCCTTGACGAACGTTGGGTCGGAGAAACCTATGCCAGTCATAGTGCGGACCTACACATCATGTGAGACGATATCCAAATGCAAGGAATATTAAAGGCCTTACTACAGAACGCGCGCCATCTGCGCCGATCACATACTTTGCCATGATTACCCTGCCATCTTCAAATGTGACATCACTAAACTGCGGATTATCCACATTGCGCCTCAGTCCAACCACTTTCAGAGGTCGATGGACGGTGACACCAAAGCTAGCCAGCTTCTTCTCGAGTGTACGTTCAGTAACGCTCTGAGGGACGACGAGAACGTATGGGTGTCGAGTGTATGATTTGAGACTCTCGATATGAGGACTAATAAGCTTTGCAGAACGAGTTCCGACGGTGAACTTAGTGGCTTTGACGCCCCGCGATGCAATGTCGTCCCCACAACCTATCGTGTCCAATGCCTAGATATGAGTCAGATACAAAGGAGACGAATAACAGAGACAACTTGCTTCCAGAGTGGCAGCATGAACCACGATAGCTCGGGAATAATTTTCCCCCTGGGATATGGCGTCCACGATAATGAAATCACGAAAGCCATAGTGGAGGAGAGAGAGAGCGGTGGCAAGTCCTGTTGGACCAGCACCTACGATAAGAACAGTGGTTTTGTCAGGTAGAGACATGTAGACAATGTATACGGAGGATTATGGGGACCCACAATGAAGGCCTTTGGGGCCTTATATGCATTCTGAGAGACCAAATCATAGATGTTGGAAACTACCAAAGGCGCCCAACTCTGATTCGTTGGTGTCGGTCGAAGAGCGGCCCCATTGACTACAGAGTGTGCATGACAAATAACGATGACTACCAGGAGGTCAAGGAGCTTTCCAGGGCGGTGCTTCGTCCGACCCTATCGTGTTTCTAAAGGACGATACCTCTCATCGGACATTGGCAGGACACGGGCCGACATGTCACGCAAGAGGTGCGAGGCGCTACGCACTGTCTCCATCTGATGCCATCCGAACACGAGTCAGATTTTGACTGCTGTGCCTACTCGAACTGGAATTGAATCGATCAAGTGGCGAAAGGCGAGTCCAATTATCGATTCCACAGCCCTACGAGCACCCCTGGACCTGCATGTCACTCGTATTTTACGGCCATAGATGATGGATTCAAAGTAGTGGGACAGGGTTTACGAACCAAGAATTGCGTGGGAATATAAAAGTGTACGCCCGTGGGAACTCTTAGCTTGACTTTTGCGAGGCCTAACCTTAACCATTGAGTAGGGTTCCCGTTTATGAGAAACAAAGTGATGCTCTGTGGCGTAGCAAGGCACGAGTGCAGCCACAGAGCCCTGTCTTCGGACGGCAGGCTCTCTCTTCCTGCCATATCCCTCCCGTCCTCATCTGAGCTCACCCGCTCGTCCTAGTCGCTCGTTTCACCCACCCACCACTCCCTGGCCTCGATTTTCCCAAATTGAGGCACCTCGCCACTGTCCCGCACCCAGGATCCCGAGTGCACCAGTGCACCCTGTCGGTTCAGATCACTCGCAGCGAGGCGTTACCGCCCACCCTCGCAGCTCACTCTCACCACAGGATCAGGATTGTCCGCCCGGGGTCGGAAAGCACTACACGCTTTCGCCCATCCTCTCTCCTTATTACGTACTGATCTCTCATCATGTATATTACTCCATCCGCGTACATATACATTCCGGGTTATCCCTACCCCCCAGAGCTCTCTGGAGCTAAGTCCAAATATTGTGGTGTGATTTGGATGTTACTTGCAGTAATGCGGTTGCACAAGAGAAAGCAAGTGTTTATCGATATCCCGCATGAACGTATTGACCTCATCACTTTATACATATGTCTCTGTGTACGTCCTGGTCTCAATCACTCTTCATAGTAACACTTATCACACTCCACAGCTTTATCCGTGATCTATCGTGTATCTAAGCCGAATTTTTGTTCCGCTTTGTAGTTCCTACATCTTTGTCTCTGTATATTTCTGGGACGTAGCAATTGAGCGTGTATTGGTTCCTGAGGCTACCGACCAACCTCGGGCCAGGGGTGCCCGGAGGGCGATTGCTATTAGATTTACCCGGAACTTATACCCCGAGCGGCAAGCAGACAAAATAGGAGGACAGACCCCCCACGCCACACCGCGGTAAAAAGTTAACATAAGGAACGACCGGTCCGATATTCGATCTGGCGACACACATTTTCGGAACTGGGACCTGGACCTTTTGGGTCCAGGAATGGTGGCACACTGCACAGACATGGATCCAAGTTGCTATAGCAGACATTGCTCGCACAGATCCGATCCGTTCAGCTATTACTTATGTTGCCGGACAGGCCCTACTACACGTGAATGCCATACCTAGGCAGCTTAAATTACAGGCGACGCGCCACATCTGTGGCAACACCCGATACGGCCTGTGTAAATATAAATAAATATAAACGTCAAATCTTGCAATCCCCTGCAAAACGGAACCTCAACCGGTTGACATAGACCCTCTACTACCGTATCGGGAATTAAGGAACTGCACGCAAATCGGAGGGTCGACAGCTAGGAGTTCCACTAATTCATCTGCCAATTGCATGTATGTACAAGTTGAAATCGTATTAGAATATAGCGAAAAACCCAGAGGGCTCATCGAAAACATCTAATGTTGACTGTACGGAACAAACTTCCAAGTCTCTTCCCTACCACTTCTCCTACCTCCTTCCTAACCCACTCAGCTCCCATGCCATCTTACTCTGAACGAACGGGATACTTACCAGCACCCGCAACGCCAAGGCCCGAACCGTTGCAGAGTCAATAGGGCACCACCAAGATATTTTCTCTCGATACTTCATACCCACGATCGACAAAATGTCTTTCGTGAGCTTGATCACTTCGAGCGCACGTGCATGTCGCACCGTGGCGAATTCGCGAAGAATCGCATCGGCTTCGGACATTGGCTTGGTCTCGGTGGCGTGAATGTGCTTCGTGAGCGCCTCCCCGAGAAAGATGGCATCCCGCAGACCGAGGTTCATTCCCTGCCCACCAGCAGGGGAATGAATGTGGGCAGCATCACCAATGAGGAGGATGATTCCGCCTTCCCCAGGCTCTCCATGGCCAAGACGGGTGAACGTGGTATCAGCGATAGAAGCATGGTTACGGAAACGGGAGGACCAGATCACGTCTTTGATACACGTTGGTTTCGAGTTGGGGTTTACAGCGGGATCTGATGATAAGCGATGCGGACCAAACCGGTTAACGAGATTTTGGAGATATTCTTTGGGAGGTGAATGAGGGATTTCGCCTTCTTGCAAGGGTACACCACAGCCGATTCGGTATACTCTTTCAGAAATGGCGATCTGGCCATCGGCGGGTAGACATTCGTCGCAGGAGGAAGGCAAGGGGACGCAGAGAAAGAAACCGTCCGGAGACAAAGTACCGCCCAACGCGCTTTGAACTGCGTCCGCAGCGTCAAAAGTGACATCGGCTAGAATCATCTGAACAAGATTGTTATCCACTTCTCCCTTGGCGAACGTTGGGTCGGAGAAACCTATGCCAGCCATAGTGCGGACCTACATGTCGTGAGGTGATATCCAAGTGCAAAAAATGCAAAAGGCCCTACCGTAGAACGCGCGCCATCTGCGCCGACCACATACTTTGCCACGATTACCCTGCCATCTTCAAATGTAACATCACTGAATTGCGGGTCATCCGCATTGTGCCTCAGTCCAACCACTTTCAGAGGTCGATGGACGGTGACACCGAAGCTAGTCAGCTTCTTCTCGAGTGTACGTTCAGTGAAGTGCTGAGGGATGAGGAGACTGTATGGGTGTTGAGTGTATGATTTAAGACTCTCGACCTTAAGAGTGACAAGGTTTGTAGAACGAGTTGCTAAATTGAACTCAGTAGTTTTGATGCCCTGTGATACGATGTCGTTCCCACAACCTATCGTGTCCAATGCCTATACATGACTTAGACACGAAGAACGTGAACCACGAGACAACTTGCCTCCAAAGTGGCGGCATGAACTTCCATGGCTCGGGAAATATTTCTGCCTTGAGATATGGCGTCGACGATGACGAAGTCACGGAAGCCATGATGGAGGAGAGAGAGAGCGGTGGCAAGTCCTGTTGGGCCAGCACCTACGATGAGGACAGTAGTTCTGTCAGGAAGAGACATGCGGACACTGTATACAGAGTATGATGATACACTACGAATGGCACTGGGGCCTTATAAGCAGTCGAGTCCTAGTCGCCATCGACCGAGGTTTACGATACCGGGAGGTGCCCGGGTAAGCTTGTGATGGTCAACCTGTGGATCAGTGTCATCTTTGCGTGCCAATCTGTGTCGATGAAAGTTGGTCATGTGACTCATGTCCTTGGGAAAATTGCCTAAATTAGTAGCTATTTCAGTCACTTGAGCCCCAACCTTCTTTCGCTGTGTTGTATTTGTGCATATGCGCCTCGGTCCCTGCATATGACAATATTACTGATTACACGACCCACGGGAGTCTTAGTCAGGTTGGACTCGGTTTGTCAATTTTTGCTGGTAAATTATATTGGTACTGCCTGTCACCACTCGGACTGAGTCGGACATTATGGGTTCAGACTTTCTCTACCAGGTATGTAGCTAACTCGGACTGTTTACCCTACATTTCATCGCATATACTAACCTGTAAGCTGAGATATGTAGCTCTTGGCTATAATGCCCAGTAATATTTGCACGATCATTTCCATTACTATCTAAGTGGACGGTAAACCAATAATGACTAGCCAAGAATTCGAGCCACCCATCTGACACCGTGAGAAGTTTTAGTAGGTGGCCGATTTGGGGAGCGATGCTTCGGGACGTCCGACGTAGTACACATGCTTGGGCTGACCAGACAGTAATTCTACCGGCTTTGATAACACGATTGGTTGTCTGTGGAAACTAAATAACAACCGGTTCGGAATGAATGGTAGTCTGTTTCTTGTGTGTATATGATGGGTGTCCGCGGCTCCGCCCATGGTTCCACTGGGTACAGCCCATCACGGAGTCATTTCGCCGTACCAGAAGGAGTTGGCATTGAATCCGATCCAAGCGCAGTGGTCCGTCGCGTCATTGTTCGGCAATAGGTTGGCGAAAAGAAATATATTGTGTGGCAAGCCGCTACGTATTGCGTCCGAACGGGAGACCGGGATGCTACGGGTCATATCAGATGAGTCGTTGATGCGGCTCGGCAAAGGCCGTGAAGTTGCTTTTGTCGCTCATTTCCATAGACGCGTACTACCTCGGCATGAGTTATGATTGGACTGTGTATGGTGTTCTCGTGTTGCTCAGTTTATCCTCGAATAGGGCCACGAGCAGATGATCGTCCTGTGAAGCTGTCAATCCGATGATCGCACTACCGTTCACATGGAATTCTTACGACTGTTCCCTGTGAGTAATGGCGAGATAGGAACGTTCAACTTGAAGCACTGATCTCCCTCAAGGACAAGTTCGACTTCCGAAGCAGGGTACGGCAACAAAGAGCCTGATGGGGCCATGCTGACGTGGGCGACCTGCTACATTTTCACATCGCTTCTTCATTCTTTCCATTCCAGGTCGAACAAGTGCGGCTTATGTGGGACAGCCTCAGAGAAGCACCGTGCACGGAAGGCCTACGTACTATTCTGCGAAGACGGCGTGTAACATCATAATCGTTTATGACTCCACCACAAGCCGCATTCGGAGGAAAGTTACAAAAAAAAAAAAGAATTCTGGGTCGGTCGTGAAGTAAAAAAAGTGCCATCGTTGCATGCGCACTTTAGCAGCACTAACGCCGGACACGGAAGGCATATAAAAGGGTCGGGAGGCGCAACAACGTTCACAACACGTTTCACCTCCCTTTCAACTAACACACTGTCCTCCACTATGTCGCTCGATGTATTGTTATCCACCACCCGAACGGCGTCGGAGGTCATGGATACATTGCTGACCCACATTCGCCCCTATCAGTGGTACGCGTTCGATGCCGCCGTCGCTTGCACAACGATCTGGACCCTCCTTCGATGGCTCCGCACATCCCGTCGTCGACTCCGCACCACTCAGCTCCGAGGACCTCCTAGTGAGAGCTTCCTCTACGGTGTCGGGAAGCGCGTCCTCGACATAGAGGACTCAGGCGCCGTATACGAAGCGTGGGCCCAAGAATATGGTCCTGTATACGCGGTTCCATCGACCTTGGGGAATAGGAGGATCGTCTTGTGCGATCCCAAGGCGATCGCACATTTTTATGCCAAGGACACTTGGACATATATTCAGACCCCGCTAGCCAGGAAAGCACTCGCGAACGCTGTACGTGGTTGATGACGACCCTCCCGTTGTTGTGGTGTGGCTGATGCTGGGACCGAGGTTGGGAAAGGTGTATTATGGTCCCACGGAGAGAATCATAGGAGGTATATCCATGGTTTGGCTCGTTTCCGGGAGGAACATTGATCTATTTTGCCAGACAACGCAAGTCTCTGACGCCTGCCTTCAGCATCGCTGCCATTCGACAGTTGACATCAATTTTCTATGACTCAGCATACAAGGTCGGATTGCCGTACCGTGAGTGGTGGTCCCTGTCTTACGTGAATTTTACAGGCGAAAGGGGCTTGGGATGTTCTCATGGAGTCAAGCAATGGGGATAGTGTTCTCATCGATGTCCAAATTTGGTGCGTTTCGTGGAACGACCTTTCGTATCTGCATAAACAATATCTGATTTACTCATGTTGAAGGATGAATCACATATCGTATGGCTTACTCTCTACTGATTCTGATACATACATAATTGCTGTTGCAGACTCGATACTATCGGCCTTGCAGGTTTCTCTCACAATTTTGGCGCGCTCGAAGGCAAGCACGCAACCGTCACCGAAGTCTTCGACACATTCGCCTCGTCCCCCCGCTCCACAGCCCTGAATAAAGGCCTTCTTCTCTTGGCGCAGGCCTTCCCGTTCCTCATGGACATACCTACATCACGCTCAGTGCTTACCCGGAGGCTCAACGTCGCAATGGAAGAGATATCGAATGTATTGCTCGCCAGAACACAGAAGGAGTTGGAGATGGGTGTAGTCGGGGGAAAGGAAGAGAGGTCTATTATTGGGTTACTCAGTACGTGGTCTATTCCAAATGTTCCTTCGCATGCACTACTGACCCGCTCGATTGGCAAATAGTCAAGAATGCGAATGAAGATTCGGAATTCCACTTGACGAAAGATGAAGTCATGGCCCAGGTAAATGAATCCCGTTGTGTGTCTTCAAGGTCCGTCTTCGACGTTGATTTTGTAGATGAAAGTGTTACTCGTCGCAGGGTATGAAACTACTTCTGGTATTTATCTTCGGTGCATATTCTTGAACCCATCCTGACTCATACGTGTCTTCACCTTAGTCAGCTTGAGCGTAAATCCCACCCATACATTCTCTGTACATCGACTGAACGCTATTCCTAGTGGGCCCTGCTCGAGCTCTCACGGAACCCGGACGTGCAGACAAAGCTGCGAAACGAGCTTCTAGAGCATGGTGCGGACCCAACGTACGATCAACTTGCAAACGGTCTTCCTTATCTCGATGCCGTCGTCCACGAGGTCCTTCGCCTCCACCCGCCTGTCGTCGAGGTTACACGTATCGTACGTCCGCACTGACCTCTCTCCATCATCCTTTCCTCCTCATGTATCGTGTGTCCACCCTATCGATGATTATCGATGGTATGGCACCTCCACAGGCTGCGGAAGATGATGTCATCCCGCTCTCCGAACCCGTTCGCACGAAATCTGGCGAACTAGTCGACAGCCTGACGATCGCCAAAGACACCCTCGTCGCTGTTTCGATGCAATCCATAAACCGCTCCACCGTACTTTGGGGTGAGGATGCAAAAACATTCCGGCCGAGTCGATGGCTCGAGGACGGACACAGTCAAGATGGGATACCTGCTAAGGCAAAAGAAATCCAGGGTCACCGGCACTTGCTCACTTTTGTGGACGGACCGAGGACGTGTTTGGGGAAGAATTTTGCTGTGGCGGAGTTCAAGGTGTGTCTGTGTGCAGCATGTGGTTGGGCCTGATTGATTCTTACGGCGTGTTTCCCGGGTAGGCGGTGTTGACGGTGCTCGTCAAGAATTTTGTGTTCGAACTGCGTGATGGTAAAGATACCAAGGTTGAAATCGGAAGAGGAGTGCTTCCACGCCCAAAGATTGCGGGTGAAGTGGGATGCAAATTGCCTCTGCGTGTACGACCATACGTTGCATGAGGCTGCAGCGGTGTGGACAACAGAAATTAGGACGTTGTTTTTTTCATGTTGCCTGAACACTTGTATTTTATGTTCACTACTTTAGTCATTGTAATATGCTTTCTTTTTCATTCCTCCTTTTCCACTGAGCTTAGTTCCCTGAGTTTATCTAACCTGAAGCATAGTTTTACAAGCAGTACTTACCCATGGCTTTCATGAGAAAGTCTACTGTAGTCCGTTTATTGCCTGTATGTCCGCAGTGTGCCCATGGTCCGCAGTGTGCCCACATGAGAAAGTCTACTGTAGTCCGTTTATTGCCTGTATGTCCGCAGTGTGCCCATGGGGTGGTTTTGCTGTAGTGGCATTGAATCCGATCTAAGCGCAGCGCCGTTGGGTCGACGAAAAGAGGAAGTACTGGTAACTGTGGCAAGCGCTGCGTATTGAGTCCGAACGGGAGACCGTCGGGATGCATCAGCGCCGTGAAGTTGCTTCTGGGTTCTAAACTTCATATCCGTCCTTGCTCAAGCGCTCAACGGCTGGATGCGTATTACTTCGGCACGAGTTATGGTTGGGCTAAGCTAAACACACGGCAATGGAGAGCCACCAAATAGCAAATCTTGTGGATACCGATGCACATTGGAATCATGAAGTCCTACAGGACTCGCCAGGCATCGGAGTGGATAATTGTGGCGTAGGCAATCCAATTTTATAATTACCATCCATTCCACACTCGCTAGAAACGAGTGTTCAAAGTCTTGTTGATGCCTTACACCAAATTCGGAGACGATAAGCATCCTTAGCCATACTACTACACAACTCCCTACTAGATGATACATAGGAATAATCAGTCTTTTTCACCTTACATAATGTCCACTTTCTCGCATACCCCATACTCCCTCACAACCCATACCCCAAGGCCTATCCCGAAGGGTATGGGTTATAAGGGAGTTGACTGTATTGTGGCAAGTGCTGTGCATTGAGTCCGAACGGGAGGGATGCATTAGTCATATCGGATGTGGCGTTGGTATCGCAGCAAGGGCCGTTGCTCTCTGTCTTTGGGTTCTAAACTTCATTTCCGTCCTTGCTCGTTCAGATAGACGCGTATTACCTCGGCGCGAGTTATGATTGCCTGTTAGACTATGCAGTGTATAGTGTCCACCCCCGTATCACGTGTTGCTCAGTTGAACCTCGATTTGGGCCGCGGGCAGGTAATCACCGTGATTCATCCTGTGAACCCGTCCGGATCCGAGAGTTCTACATACAATTATTGCGACTGTTCCCTGTGAGTGACAAACAGTGGTGAGGTAGGAACATTCAAGTACTGACCGATCGATCTCCCCCAATTTGAAGGACAACGAGTTTGACTTCCTAACTAGTACAGGGTACGGCGACAAACTTCAACCGTTCCATGTGAGCAACGTGTAAGTACGTGTACCCGACGGGTTCATGAGACATGCTGACGTGGGCAATTTGCTAGATTGTTGCATCGCTTTTTCATTCTTTCCGACGGTCCCAATTCGAACAACTGCGGCTTTCTGTCGCTACTAGTAGACGGGACGTTATGACTCTATCACAAGTCATTCGGAGGATAGTTAGCAAAAAAGGAAATTCCGGCTCGTTCAAGTTGGACTAAACAGCGCCACGTCGCACTTTCCGCAATCATTACTAGCGCTCATGGACAGGGTAGGACATATAAATGGATCAGGAGACACAACGTTCACAACACGTTTCACCTCTCTTTCAACCAACACACTATGTTGCCTGATGTACTGTTATCCACCACTCGGACGGTGTCGGAGGTCCTGGAGTCACTACTGCCCCACCTTCGTCCTTATCAGTGGTACGCGCTCGATGCCGCTGTTGCTTGCACAGCAATCTGGACCCTCCTTCGATGGCTCCGCACATCCCGTCACCAACTCCGCACCACTCAGCTCCGAGGACCTCCTAATGAGAGCTTCCTCTACGGTGTCGGGAAGCGCGTCATTGACGTAGACGAACCGGGCGCCGTATACGAAGCGTGGGCCAAAGAATATGGTCCTGTATACACGATTCCATCGACCTTGGGGGATGAGAAGGTCGTCTTGTGTGATCCCAAGGCGATCGCACATTTTTTTGCCAAGGACACATGGACATATAGTCAGACCCCGTTCTCCAAGAAAGCAATCGCGAGATCTGTATGTGGTTGATGCCGATCCTCGCGTTGTTGTACAGTGTGGCTGATGCTTCGTCCGAGTTTGGGAAAGGTCTATTATGGGCCCATGGAGAGAATCATAGGAGGTATATCCATGATTTGACTCTTTCTCGGGAGGAACATTGATCGATTTCGCCAGACAGCGCAGGACTCTGGCGCCTGCCTTCGGCTTCGCTGCCATTCGACAGTTGACATCAATTTTCTACGACTCAGCATACAAGGTCGGATTGCCATAGTATGAGTAGTGCTCTTTATCTTACATGAGTGCGAACTCGCTTTACAGGCGAAAGGAGCTTGGGATGTTCTCATCCAGTCGAACGGTGGGGATAGCGCTCTCATCGATGTTCAAATCTGGTGCATTTTGCGAAATGACCTTTCGTATGTTCATAATCAATGTCTGACCTGCTCATGTTGAAGGATGAATCACATATCGTATGGTCTACCCCTTTCTTCTTCTGGTACATGCATAATTATTGTTGCAGACTCGATACTGTCGGCCTTGCAGGTTTCTCTCACAATTTTGGCGCGCCCAAAGGCAAGCACGCCCACGTCACCGAAGTCTTTGACACATTCGCCTCGTCCTCCCGCTCCACGGCCATCAACAGACACCTTATTCTCTTGGCACAGGCCTTCCCGTTTCTCATGGACATACCTACGTCACGCTCAATGCTTGCCTGGAAGCTCAACGTTGCAATGGAAGAGATATCGAATGTTTTGCTCTCTCGAACACGGAAAGAGTTGGAGATGGGTATAGTCAGGGGAAAGGAGGAGAGGTCTATTATTGGGTTACTCAGTACATGGTCTATTCCAAATGTTCTTTTATATGCACTACTGACCTGCTCGACTGGCAAATAGTCAAGCGCACGAATGAAGATTCGGAGTTCCACTTCACGAGAGATGAAGTCATAGCTGAGGTAAATGAATCTCGTCGCACACATCCTGCAAGTCCCTCAACGTCGGTTTTGTAGATGAAAGAGTTGCTCGTCGCAGGGTATGAAACGACTTCTGGTAAATATATGCGCTAGATATTCTTGGGCGCATGCTGACTCATGCATGTCTTCACCCTAGCCAGCTTCAGTGTAAATCCCACCCACGCATTCTCCGTACATCGACTGACCACTGATCCTAGTGGGCCCTGCTCGAGCTCGCGCGGAACCCGGACGTGCAGACAAAGTTGCGAAACGAACTTCTCGAGCATGGAGCAGACCCAACGTACGACCAACTTACAAACAGTCTTCCCTATCTCGACGCCGTCGTCCACGAAATCCTCCGCCTACATCCACCTTTCGCCGAGCTTACGCGTATCGTACGTCCACACTGACCTCTCTCCATCCTTCCCTCCTCTTCATGCATCGTACGTGTTCGCGCTATCGATGATTATCGATGGTATGGCACCTCCACAGGCCGCGGAAGATGATGTCATCCCGCTCTCCGACCCCGTCCGCACGAAATATGGCGAACTGGTCGGCAACCTGACGATCGCCAAAGACACCCTCGTCACTGTTTCGATCGAATGCGTGAATCGCTCCACCGCAATTTGGGGTGAGGATGCCAAAGCCTTCCGGCCGAGTCGATGGCTCGAGGACGGGCACGGTCTGGATGGGATTCCTGCCAAGGCAAAAGAAATCCAGGGTCATCGGCACTTGCTCACCTTCGCGGATGGCCCGAGGACGTGTTTGGGGAAGAATTTTGCGTTGGCGCAGTTCAAGGTGTGTGTATGAGTACTGTGTCTATTTGACCCCATTGATCCTTACAGTTTTTTTGTCGGGGGGTAGGTCGTGTTGGCGGTGCTCGTCAAGAATTTTGTGTTTGAGATGCGTGATGGCAAAGATACCAAGGTTGAAATCGGATGGGGAGTGCTCCCACGGCCAAAGATTGCAGGTGAAGTGGGGTGCAAACTACCTTTGCGTGTGCGACCGTACGTTGCCTGAAGTTGGAGCGACGTGAGCAACAGGTACTAGGGGGTTATTTTTTCTTGTTACCTGAACACTTGCATTTTACGCCCATTGCTTTAGTCATCGTAACCTTTATCACCTGAGCTTATCTATGTATGTAACAGGTGTCGTAAGTAGTTACCAACAGTACTCATCCATGGCTTTCTGCCACTCGCAGAAAGGTGAATCGTTCACATTACCCTTTTTTTTTCGATTAGGCAGGCATGCAGGATCATCGTTCGAGGGTTGAGACGGCTGAACGAAAACCGTAGCATTTCTCTTTAGCATCTAGTCTCGATCCATGCAGTAAGGATCGAGTTCCCGCAAACGCGAACAAGGAAAGAGAAGACTTGTGCGTATACCGATTATACAATCAGATATAACGTGATATCTCTAGAAAACAAGTGAACATGAATGACAATCAGATGGTCATAAGTACATACACATAAGAAAAGAAAAGGGAAAAAAGACAAAGCCAGCACCAAAAATCACCTCCGACCCAACCCGCTCAACTTCCAAGCCATATTCTGCTGCACAAATGGTAACATCCCCGCCACCCACAATACCAGATTCCGTACCGTCGTCGCCTTAATCGGTAACCACCAATATGCCCACCCTCCACGCTTCGTACCCATGATCGACAGGAGTCCTTTAGTGAGCCTAATTGTTTCAAGCGCACGTGTGTGTCGCACCGCCGCGAAATCGCGAAGAATCGCGTCTGCTTCGGAGAGAGGCTTGGTCTCGGTCGCGTGTATGTGTTTCATCAACGCTTCCCCTAAAAAGATCGCGTCGCGCAACCCGAGATTCATACCCTGTCCACCAGCGGGGGAATGAATGTGTGCCGCGTCGCCGACTAGAAGGATGGCACCGCCCTCTGGTTCTCCTGATTGCAGCAACCCTGAAGAATCAAGGCGCGTAAATGGTGTATCGGAGACCCCAGCGTGGTTGCGGAAACGACTGGCCCAGATGACGTCCTTGATACGTATGGACTTGGACTTGGGATTCACAGAAGGATCGGACGATAAACGATACGGCCCAAACCGATCGACGAGGTTTTGGAGATATTCCCTCGAGGGCGAGTGTGGAACTTCTCCGTCTTCCAAGGGGACGCCAGAGCCGATGCGATAGAGTTTAGTAGGAGAGGGGTGACCGTTGGCGGCGAGGTAATCATTAAAGGTAGAAGGCAGAGGGGAGCAAAAGAAGAAACCGTCCGAGGACAAGATGCCTGTGAAAGGGATGTCCTCGGCCAGAGCATCAAAAGTGACATCTGCGAGGACCATCTGCGCGAGGTTGGTCTCGCTTTCCGGCCTTTCGCTCATCGGGTCAGTAAACCCGATACCAGCGATTGTACGGACCTGAGAGCAGATATGAGCGACGTGACATCGAGGATTGCAAACAAGAACTTACCACTGAGCGTGCGCCATCAGCACCGACTACGTATTTTGCGGCAATCACCCTGCCGTCTTCGAACGAAACATCGGTCAGCAGCGCATTCTCAGTATTACGCTTCATTCCGACGACCTTTAGAGGTCGATGAACGGACACGCCGAAGCTAGCCAGCTTTGTCCCGAGGACATGTTCGGTCAGGTTCTGAGGAATGATAACGCCATAAGGATGCCGCGTGTATCTTTTGAGATACGCTAGATCAGCACTAGCCAGGGGACCCGAGCGGGTCCAAGTCTGGACCCTCTCCAGTTTCATCCCCTGTGATATGATGCCGTCTCCACACCCAATCGTATCCAGGGCCTACAAAGCATTGAGACACGAAGAGAGACACGAGGAAGCACCTTACCTCGAGAGTGGCAGCATGAACAGTGAGAGCACGAGAGGTGTTCGCGCCGTGGTGCACAGCGTCTACGATGACGAAATCACGAAAGTTCTGGTGGAGGAGAGATAGTGCGGTGGCAAGGCCCGCTGGACCTGCTCCTACAATGAGAACGGTGGCGCTATCTGGAAGAGACATTGGTATGTGATGGAGAGCATCGACCGGAAATCCGTGAGGTTTATATACGATTGTTACTAGATGGATGGAGGCATTGTACGGCAACCGCACCGAACACCGTGATGGGCCTATCAGAGTCCTGTCGCACTATCCATGTAACTTGCGAGCGGAGGAAAACAGTGACAACAAATCATGATGACCGACCGGCGAGTCGGCGACCGCTAAGTAACGTCAAGTTCGTCCGACGCTGATCGCACTCTTCCTCCAGTCACCGGACTGTGACGTACTTCGGCCTCGATCACACATGTGACATGATGCAGACTTACACGAAAAGAAACAGCGTAAATTTTGGCTTGTACATTCCATTCCAAATATGTACGGGCTCTTGGTGTATCTCGTAATGCATATGGCCAAGGCGCAGCAAACGTGGCATTTAAACCGACGTACAGCGGAGAGTAATAACCCACACCTCTCGGGATAGGCCCAGGCTTGTGGGAGAGTATCGGTTTTGATTGAGGCTGGAAGCACCGAACTGAACTTTGGAAAATGGAAAATTGTATGTATGTGTTTTCACAGAGTATGGGTTATTACAGAGTTGACTGTAATACCAGTTATGAGATTACCCCTAGTAGTAACCGTGGGTGCGTGAGAAGGGCAGTGCGAGTCATCATGCATCACACCCAGTACGTACTTGTTATTAAGGCGCTCCGGACTCCGGAGTCTGGAGTCATTGGGATTTGGCATCGAAAGCCGTACTTCACGCGCTGGCTGGCTGACCATCTGAATTCGAAAAACCACTGGCAGAGGAACGCCAATACCTGCCTGCAGTATACTAAATGGATATCATCATCCAATATAGGGTGTCTAGAAAGTGCAGTACATGACAGGATCAAAGTTAGATGTTGTAATCCAAAGTAATCACAGACTCTCATCAACCCCATCGAGTATATTATCTTCATCGGATCGAAAGTGCAATCAATGGCAATCAAAATCAAAGTGATTGCCAAATCGTGTCGAGTCAATGGGAAAAGTTGTGCATGTCATATCCAACTATAATACAACTAGAGATGATAATACCTCGAGAAAACAGGTATGCATTGATTGTGACTCAAAGTCCAAAAGTGAAAGAAGAAAAGAGAGGCTAGCACCGAAATCACCGCCGACCCAACCCACTCAACTCCCAAGCCATCTTATGCTGCATAAACGGCAGCATCCCCACCACCCACAACGCCCAAATCCGTACTGTTGCCGCACTGATCGGTAACCACCAATACATCCACTCCCCATGCTTCGGACCCATGATCGACGACAGTCCTCTAGTGAGCCTAATCGTTTCGAGCGCACGTGCATGTCGCACCGCCGCGAAATCCCGAAGAATCAGGTCCGCCTCGGAGAGAGGCTTGGTCTC